>CAUYQV010003662.1:0-26417 GCA_963574575.1 Galagoides demidoff
GTGGATGTCCTACAGTAGGCTAGTTCCTTAAGTTGACCACTTTGTTACAGTCTCTTGGGTGGTTAGCTTACAGAGCTCCTACTTGATGGTCTCAGCTGCCTACACTGCTCATTTCCCCATGCAGGGATAGTCGCATACACATTCCCCTGACTGGGCACCTTCAGACTCCTTTCATCTCAATTAGGAGTACAGGAGTGGCCTGTCTGTGGGCTTTACCCTGGCTTTTGAAGGGCTCATAGGGTCTTGGCCTATCTCCATAAATAGTAATGAAAGGCAGAATTAAATGTGGCTCTATTAGTTCTTTTTGAAAGATTTGGGGAGAAATTTGAGAGAAATTTGTATCAAAACAAAGTGGTGAGCCCAGGAGGGGAAGAATTTGTATTACATAAAAAAGACTGGAGTTAGCCCTACAGCCAATCAAGAAAAACTTTTCAGGGTTCTAATCTTGCTCTGGCCCATGACTTTAGTTGAAGTCAGTGTAGTAGTTGCCTTTCTGCATTGCTTCCTCTGCCCCATTCAGTGGCATCTTTCTGGAAGAGCATCAGTAGATTAGAGAGTAGTTGAAGCTCACTCTGCTGGGGTCCCCAGAAAAAGTCCAGCTGTTTGCGGCTTAGTTTGCTGTTCTTTCCTTACTATCCCGGAGGTCTGGTGTTGCCCAGAATAGTAATGGAGTAAAGATATCTCCTTTCTTGCTATTGGTAGCTTTCTATTTTCAGAAGTTTGTTGAGAAAATTCACTAATCGTCAGAATATCACAAATGGCTCATTTGTAGGATTCACTCCATCCTAATTTTAGAAATAGCCTTATTTTTCACATTTGAAAGCTATTTGTCTTTCATGATGATTGGGTTATTATTTATTTTCTGAATTTCTACATTTCTTTTAATTGTTGAGTGTTTGATGTGTAACTATTGCTATGTGGGATTGTTGGAAGTAATTTAATAAAGCAATAGTTTAGGAATAAATAATTAGATTTTTCTTCTCTGTAATGGGACTGAAGGGAGTTTGGATAATTAGAAGAATGGGAAAGGCAAATATTGCAAACCGTAAGACATTGACTATATGACAATTCTGCTTATAAGACAAATTTTAAGTATCCTTAAACCTAAATATCTAGGGCAGTTTAACCTTCATGATTTGATTTTCATCTACAGGAGATTTTAGCTACGGAAAGTAAGCAAAGTACTCCCCAATAATAAGGTCCTTGTACTTATATTTATGGTTTACTTGAATGGTACAATATAGATAATCTGAAATATTGTTTAAGTATTTCACCATATGCTGTAGTATACTGTAGTTAAAATTGTGGCCAAAATTTTAAAAAGATTAAATTTGGTGAACCAATGATTATACTGAAAGAGAAATTAACTTACTTTTAAAAAACTATTCTTAAATGGAAAGTCTACGGTTTTCCAAAGTGGACACATCTGACAGGCATCACCTATCTTTGTTGCTAATCATAAAACGGTGAGTTTATCTGATCTGTGTTAAATTTGCTAAACAGAGTTGTGACTTCCCTGCAAAACAAGGACATCATGTTGTTCATCAGCATTTGAGAGCGCAGTGCTTTGTGAAGGTTAAGCAGGGAGGTGACTGCAACTGCTGAGGAAATGCCTGCTGTGCTGTCCTTACGTTTGCGGCTATGATTTTATTTCCTACCTCTTCCGTCTTCTCCTAAGACAGCACAACATGGTAGTGATTGCCTGGGGATGGCACGCAGGGAAAGTGGGGGTGGAGGTGAGGTGGGGATCACTTCAGAAATTCTCACTCATTTACTTCCAGCTTGTAGCTCCTTGAATGTGCAGGTAGGCAAAAAACAAGAGTTGTCATTACATAGAAGGAAGAACAAGACTTCTGTTTGGCTGTATAAACTGGAGACTCCAGTATTCCTCCTTATGAACTCTCCAGCCTTACAAGGTTGGATGCACTATGGACTTGTTGGGTGTTGTGTTTGATCTTTAGAATAAAGGATGCAGAACTTTTCAGTTACCGATCGCTCAGCCTTCTAGTCCAATGCATGGCATAGTAGGTTTGGTTCTTCTGGTTTCATGCCTGAAAAGCTTAACACTTTAGAAATAAGAGAGGATGCCTTTATCTTTTGAAATCTTTGACCTATACACCTGTCGGTCAGACCTATACACTGAAAATCTACAAACAGTATGTGTTTTGAGAGCTGTCTATGCCCTTCTTAGCTAATCAATGGTCTGGATCTGGCATACACAGTTATGTGACTTCAGTCCGATGGCTTTACCCCCCAAAAGACTTAATTTTTGAATTTTATCAAGTAGATACCACTACTACGTACAAATGAAGCCCTCCCAGAAATGCTGATAAGCTGAGAAAGCTGAAACTTGCATGGATGAATCAGAAAGGGTGCTGTCAACTGTGTTTCTTTGAAGTGAAATCATGGACCATAAAACAGTCCATCTCAAAACTTTCACAGTGACCTACATACTATACTTCATTTTCTCTTTCAACATGTACTAAATACCCTCAATGTTCATGGTTCACAATAGTATACAAAATATAGTACTCTTTCAAGGATCCCATAATGAAGGAAGGCAGGAAAGAAAATAGGCATGAAACAGTGGAAATCAATAATCGGCATTTCTCTTTACCTGACTGCTAAAGAGTATTCTGGCTTTTACCCAGAAGAAGGTTTTAATATTACAAGAGCCATTTTGAGCTTCTATAATAAAGAATCAGATGAGAGCAGAGATGGTGAAACAGGAATCCATAGATAAGAGTTAGAGCAGGGGATTTGGGAGGGACTATTGGTGAGGGAGTAAAGAAAAAGAAGAGAGAAAAAAAGTGACTTTTTATCAGAATTTTGGTAGAAGTTGTAAACCGATGATAGATAGGTATGACTCTGTCTTGCTGGAGGTCCCCGGAACTGAGAGACTTCAGCAGACTTCTAGAAGGTGAAAGTGAATGGGAGATTCCCACTGACTGATGAAAGATAATGATGGAATCACAACCCAGAGTATACTGTGAGGTGCTGTGTCAAGCTGCAAGGTAGTATACTGAAGAGATTCTAGGGTCAGAAGCAGTAGAAGTGAGAGAAATAAATGAAAGATGTTAGCCATGGTGCCCAGAGATGAGACCAGAGGGAGATGTTCAGGCCAGGTTTACTGAAAGGGGAGGATAACTCTCCTGGGTGGTGTAAAAAAGGTGTCTGTGCCCCAGGGCAGTTAGAGATCCCTTTTATATGGGGACAGGAAAGTTAAGGTCCTTTGGCGTGAACCTGAGGGGTAGGGCTAGCCAGATCCTTTGTGTGGAACTAAAGAAAAAGAAAGATATCTCAGATATTATAATAAAATTATGGAAATAGGGTACTGTTGAAAAGCTAGAAAATAAAGTTAAGAATATTTCCAAAAATGTAGAATAAAACAAATCTAATTGATACATTGATGTAGTTGTTTCCCAGGTTGAAAAGTTTGAAATCATTTCATTAGGGCAGTGATAAAGTGGAAATTAGTTTTTACCTCATAATTCATAAGTACTGGTAGTCTTTTAAAATAGAACCATTTTTGGATGTGATGAGGCTCATACCACACTTTCTCTGCTTAGTGGAAAGGATAACCCAGGATCTATCCCCTGGGAATGTGACTACTGCTCTTGGACTTAAAATGAAGTCAGTTTTGACATACTGATACATACTTTAGGTTGCCAGAGACATGTTACCCTGCATATAATTGGAAACTTAACTAATAATGTCTTGAATAAGTAGGAGTTTGTTCTGTTCCCCAAACAAGAAGCTCAGATGGTGGTTGAGTGTATTTGTTCAATCATTCAAGTCTTATTCCCCAGGCTATTAATGTCTTTCCATTCTTCCACCCTCAGCTGTTGCATTTTTGTTTTTGCCCTTGTCATCTCATAAATATAACCTCAGGTCTTGTGAGAACTCCAGACCAGTTACTGGAGTTGGTTGTTGCAAAACCAAATATAATGTTCATGGCTAGAACAGACTGATTATCATTCATTCTTATAAATTATGAGTGGAAACTCTTTTTCGTGACTGCAAGTTAATTAGGCATCTGTTCATAGGGAAGAAGGGTGGTTCATTGAGTCGGTAACAAACCAGGTCTCTCACAAGTGTATCTTCTAACATGTTTGATTCTTGAACTGGATATGGAGAAATTTAGCAAAAAAATAAATGGCACAAAACAGAATCCAGGAAGGACAACAAAATAACCTGGAACATAAATATTTCCCACGTATATACGATGTTGTAATAAACTATGTATTTAAACTTTCCTCCCTATATTTATAGTGTGAAATACCTGTATAGGCTAGTTAATTGTGTTCATGCCTTCCTGGCTGAGACTTCCATATGGCTGATAAATTAGTGTATGGGAGAAGACTAGAAATAAAATGCAAAGCTTGCAATCTCTGGTCCTCTCCCCCACCTCTGAAATCCTGGGTGGAACTGATGAGGTTCCCTGAGGCATCTCCTGTTTAGTCATCGCCAGCCTTTACCCACTTCTTCCTCAAAAGAATCAGAGAAATTGTGATTTTAGTTTCACCAATATGACTGTGACTGAAAATCCGCAGATACACAGAGGTGCTATCTTTTCTCTTGCGTCTCTCCTCTAAGGGATTTATGTCATACGGATGCACAGGTCGACCTAATGATAACAGGTATATCCATTTCATGAAATACCCTGAAAGATTCCAAAAACTAAAGTGAATTCTGATTAGTTTTAACAGAGGGCCACTCTTCTTTAAAGTAGTCTGAGTAATTAGAGATGCTGCTGCTTCTGATTAAGGAATAGAATGATGTCACTGACTATTCTTTACTTTGGCAGAAAAAAAGTCTGAGCTTTAATCCACATGGTATACTCTCCATCTGCCTCCTCTTCACATTGACAGCTACCAAGCTGCAGGGACCCAGTGTTTCACACTATAGTGATAATTCTTTTAAACTAAAAGTAAGTTTGCAAGTGAGAATATGCATGAGATCTCTTAGGGTTTTAAAGCCACTTTCTGTGATATATTAACCAAATATCAAGTATTATGGCTGGTATGATGGATGACGAGGGAAAAAAGAATCCACAAAGGCTGCCACAGAAACTTTACCAGAACTATAAATCGATAGAAAAAATATTGGTGTTTAAGTGAATGATAAATGCTAAATTTTGGCCTTCTGTTTAATATACGTAATAATTTTACTACTTTCTTAATTTATATAAAATAATGAGTAATTTTAGTTAAAGTTGTAGTACTGGTGTCTGTGAGGAGAGGACAAGGAGGGCCCTGGAGGCAGCCTAGGTCGCTCTTCTCAAGTGTTAGTGTGCATTAGTGTCCTCTACAGGACTTACTGAAACACAGATTGCTGGGCCCCATGCCCAGAGTTTATGATCCGGTAATCTGGGCTGAGGCCTAAGAATATGCACTGTGACAAGTTCCGGTAATGCTCATGCTGCTGGTCCAGGATCCATCCTTTGGGGACCACTGGTGTAAAGTGGTATGATTACATGACAGCAAACAAAACATGGCCTTGGTTTCAAGTTTGTTTTTTCCCTGGTCATTCACATGTTAGTTCACTCTGAGCCCCTTGAGGTCAGAACCAGAACTGTTTTCCACCAGTGTCTACTACACATAGGTGATAGCCTGTATTTATTGGCTAATCCACCTTCTGCAAATGCCCCGTGTTGCCTCCCGATGTTGGATTAGAATTCTCTAAACGTTTCTGTTGAAGCAAATTCCACCAGCAAATTTCTTCCAGTTCCAATTAAAAAGAATGTCTCAGAGAGACCAAATCTTTGGTTCTAAAGATCACTTTATGTTTTCTCTGGTTTTGGGACAGATAATCATTGTTGTGGTTGAAGAAAAGCAAAATACGACCATTAAGAAATTGCCTGAGTATAGATAAAAATAATAATCTTAACTCTAAAAAGCAATGGGATATGAATATCCAAACTATATTCACAAGTTACAATGAAAAGTAATCATGTAGGGTCTTCGATTTTAAGCAACTTCACTTTAGTATTTTTATTCATTTATTCAACTTGCATGTATTAAACTATTTCCAGATGGATTATTCTTCCCTTATTTGTTTTTTGGGACCAGGTAACATCTCTAATATAACATTTAGTGTACTTTGTTGAAAAAAAAATCTTTCATGTCTATTTTTCACAGGGGTCATGTAGGCTCCTTAAGGATACCCACCCAAGGACTAAATATCTGTCTGGATTAGACTCTGCATTGGAAATAAAAAAAAAATACATACGACAGAGTAATTGACTTGAAAGATCTTTCAGTTAAGAAGATGAGCCAAGAATATACATTAATATAGTCATTTAGAACCACAAACGCTTGTAATTTTCTATGTAGTATATTATTGCTTCCCTCAAAATCTCTATTTGGAAAAAATACCTTAATCATATTGTGGGCAAGGACTGAGTGTCTCATGCAGTCTTGTAAAATGTCTCATTCATAGTAAATCCTCAATGAGTCATTGTTGAATTTAATGATGTAATTTAATACTCATACAGAAAGGTTTCTGAGAACATACATGGACATCCTTTGCGTTTCGAACAATGCCTTATATATAGTCAGATATTAGGAAGACCTGAAGTTCCCAGGAGTGTTAACTTATTACAAAGTATCAACTCCAAGTTCTTTTGGCTTTGCAGATGATTCATTACTCCATGAAAAAGAAACTCTTTGGCTAATAATCTTAAAATCGGTAGCTGTGTTGTGAGGTCTGGAAACTGCAGTACGGCATTTAAAACAGCAACAGCAACAAAAAGCTAAATAGGGAGTTTACAGCCTAAGATGATATTAAAATAGGATGTGTTAAGATGAAATCATAGCTGGGTGAGGGCACCAAAAATTCCATCAGGTCAAATATCGTTCCCATGAATTATAGACGTTTTCACTGATAAAATGATTTCATGAGTCTGCTGAGCCACTGAGCTGATCCTTCATCGAAAACATGGGCCTCTTTAAAGACTATTATAAGAAAATGAGAACAAAGACAGGGACTTGTTTTTTCCTCTCAATACGAGATTATCTGTGGCTGCTTAATGGAAACTACTGAAATGTTCATAGGCTGACGCCTCTGGGAGAATTATTCTGTACAGTCATGATTCATTAGCTCTGGCAAAACTCTCTTCTCTGTTTAAGTTCAGGACAGGCTGGTGTGCTAGGAGAGATGATATTGAAGAATGTTTTAAAAAATCATGCCTCAAATTGCCAAATAACAGGGAAAAACCATATTGCATCTAAGTAACTAAAAACGTAGTGATGTGTTAACACAAAAAACACCTAAAATAAAAGAAACGTGTTATAGTCTTTATCCTACTCTGGAGCCCAGATGATATCAAATTTGCTATTTATAAATCATGGCACCACAAGAAGAGTCGACTATCCATATTAATTTAATATGCTTTATTTCCTGGAACTTGCTGGAGGAGATACAGATGAGCTGGAAATGCAGCCTGATTCTACAGGTCAGCATTTGGGACCTTTTTTGATCTGTGCCACTGAATCCGTATGATTTTATACATTGTGCCCCCTCAAATTCTCGAAAGTTTGGTCGTGTAGTATCAATACTTCCAGGGTATGAGTACTCTGAAGTAAATGGGAGGAAGTCATTTATGTTTGGTGAAAAGAAGAAAAGTAGAAACCTTAGACTCTTGGACTTTATGATCAATGATACCCTCCTAGTGATATTCATGCTGTCCACTTTCTGCCACAGGAAACTCAGTCCTTCATTCTGAAACAAATCTGAATTATATTGCTGTTTAATGAATAAACTTTGCATACATATATTCCATATAATAATTGTATAATAATCACGATATAGAATAGTGTCATGAACTCTTTCTCTCACTTTATTTTTTATCTATTTCAAAAACCACAGTGTTTCTTAATTCAGAAAGATATTGTATAAAGGAACTTTCACAATATGGTGCATGGAAACTTATGGGGTATAGCTGCGTTATTGCAAGTGGTCTCAAATCCACATGAATAACAAAGATCGAAGGTGGCTTGAATAAATAATATGCTATAAGACAGAAATTACAGGTATTATTCAAATGCATGTGAATTTATTTCATTCATAAAATACAAAATTTTAAACATAACCTCGGGTCATCATATATTGTGTTATTCAATGCACAAAGTATAACTTTTCTATCATGTGGAAGCTTGAACTTTTTTTACATTGAGAGGATTTCTCATACTCTGAAATGCTGCATACCATGCATGGGGCAGGATCGGTTTGTCTGAAAGATGCATGCTTGCTGCCATTCCCACCTCCCACACCCATATCTTCTTTTTCTGGTGAGCTCAGACTCAGCCTCAGAATCCTTTTCTATATGTGCCCCACGTGGTCATCATCAATCAGTTGGTGATGGTATTAAAATGCAAACTTTTTGCATTCTGGTTTCATTATCTCCTGAGGATCAAGGTCAGCACCTGAGATCTGAAAATATACCTACAAACTGAGATCCTAAAGCAAAATTGATCAACTTTTAAAGCACATGGATTTTTCCTTTCCTGAGAAAATAAAATCTACTTGGCAGCATTTACAATAAAGGGAAACCATCTTGGGAAATGTTATCTTTTCCTAGCCACCTTGGAACTACAGGCTTACTTGCCTATCAACCTGGATTACAAATTAGTATTTAGTTGATAAATTTTCATAGCTACAGCAGAGTCCACACGTTGACCTGAAGTAGGAAGGAACAAAAGTGACAGTGAATATCTTTTATTTGACAGGGAGCTACATCAAAAAAAAAAATTATCCTATCTTCCTTATAACACCAATAGGGAATGATAGATCCTTATCTTTACTGTTGAGGAAATTGAGACCCTGAAAGATTAAGTTACTTGCTCAAGCCAGGCAGAGCTATAATCCAAATTTGCAACTGTCTACACGACCATGATTGTTACATGAAACCTTAAAAGTCTTATTTGTCTGTTTGCTTGTACTCTGTGTGTTTCCTGAACTGAGTTGCAGATTCTAAGTAAATCTGCAGCTTAAGACATCTGCTTGGGCCCCATGGCTTCTTTGAGAGTATCATGGCAGTGTTCCTGTGTTGGAATCAGAAGGCAAGGAATTGAACTCTTCCATTGTTGTTTATAAAAAGTCAGAAACATAATGCCAGGTGAAATAAAAATAGTGCTCAACACAGAGCATTTTCATTTCAAAGACTGTCTGCCTATTTTTACTTCATGTATTTCATTTTAAATCTTAGAATTATCTTATCTATGTATATGAAATGACCTCCTGAGAGAATTGACATCTTTTCCATATTGAAGTTTCTGATAATTGTTGTTCATAGCCTTCCATTTAGATCTTCACTGATTTTCCCCAGTAATGTTTTATGGTTTTCTGTGTCAAGGTAAATTTTGTTAAATTTATTGCTGATATTTAAGGGGTTTTAATATTATCATAGTTTATATTTAAAATTTTTACTTTCTAGTTGTTTTAATTGCTGAACAATTAATGTTCTTATATCAACCTTGTTTACACTATCCTTGCTGAGTTCACCTATTAGTTCTAGATCATAAATTCATTTGGATTTTTCTACATAGAAGATCATGTAATTTGTGAATTATGATGTGTTTACTTCTTTTCAAACCCTCATAAGCTTTATTTTTTCTGAATCATGCCATTACTTAGAATACCTACTACAATTTAAAAAAATGATAATAAATTGACAGTTTATCATTGTATTTATATATGGTATACAAAACGATGTTATGATTTATGAATACGGTGTGAAATAAGTTAAACTAAGAAGCATATCCATTACCTCAAATACTTATTTTTTTGTGGTTAGAACCTTTGAAATTTACCCTCAGCATTCTGAAGTGTACAATACAATATTATTAGGTATTATAACACACAGTATAATAATATACTAGTTCTTAAAAAAGCAATTTATCAGTCCTGTCTGAGACTGCGTACCCTTTGAGTATCATTATCCCCATTCTCCCTGGACTCACTAGCCTATGAAACCACCCTTCTACACTGTGCTTTCATAATTTCAATTGGTTTAGATTTTACATATAAGTGAGAAGATGTGGTATTTGCCTTGCTGTGCCTGGCTTATTTCACTTAGCATAACATTCTTTAATTTCATCCATGTTGTCACAAAGGACAGAATTTCCTTCTTTTTATAAGTTCTCAGAAAATAGCATTCAATTATGTAATATACCATATTTTTATCCATTCATATGATGGTGGACACTAATGTTAATTGCATAAATTGGCTATTGTGAATAATGCTGCAATGAATATGAGAGTACAAACGTCTCTTTAGTATACTGACTTAAAATCTTTTGGGTAAATAACTAGAAGCAGGATTGTTGGATCATATGGTAATTCTATTTTTTATTTTTTTATTTTTTTTTGAGACAAAGTCTCACTCTTTGCCTTGGGTAGAATGCCATGGTATCCTAACTCACAGCAACCTCAAACTCTTGGGCTCAGGCATTCCCCTTGCTTCAACTTCCTGAGTAACTGAGACTATAGGCACCACCGTAATGCCCAGATAATTTGTATTTTTAATTTCTATTTTTTTGTAGGGATAGGGTCTTGCTTTTTTTTTTTTTTTTTTTTTTTGAGATGGAGCCTCAAGCTATCCCCCTGGGTAGCGTGCCATGGCATCACAGCTCACAGCAACCTCCAACTCCTGGGCTCAAGCGAATCTCCCGCCTCAGCCTCCCAAGTAGCTGGGACCACAGGCACCCGCCACAACGCCCGGCCATTTTTTGGTTGCAGCCATCATTGTTGTTTGGCGACCCGGGCTGGGGATTCGAACCCGCCACCTTAGGTGTATGTGGCTGGCACCTTAGCCGATTGAGCCACAGGCACCAAGCTGGGTCTTGCTTTTTTGCTCAGGCTGATCTCAACTCCTGGGTTCAGGTGATCCACTGCCTTAGCCTCCCAGAGTGCTAGGATTACAGGTGTGAGTCAATGTCCCTGGCCTCTATATTTAATTTTTTGAGGAATCACCATACTGTCTTCCTTAATGGCTGTACAAATTTATATTCCCATCAGCAATTTATGGTTCCGTTTTCTCATTATCCTTGACAACACGTTATCTTTTGTCTTTTTGATAATAGTCATTCTGATGGGTCTGAGGTAATATCTCATTATGGCTTTAATTTGCATTTCCATAATTATTAGTGATGTTCTAATTTTTTTTCATGTATCAGTTGGCTATTTGTAAATCTTTTTCTGAGAAAAAGGTCATTTGCCCATCTCAGAAATTCAATTATTTGAAGTTTTTGTTATTGAATTGTTTAAGTTCCTTATATGTTTGGATATTAACCCCTTATAGAATGTGTGGCATGAAAATATTTTTTCTCAGTCCATAGGCTGTCTCTTCACACTGTTAATTGTTTTCTTTAATATGTAGAAATGTTTTAGATTGATATAATTCCATTTGTCTAATTTTGCTTTTGCTGTCTGAGCTTTGGGGATCAAATCCAAAAAAATAATTGCTAACTAAAGTTATGTGTTTTTTCCTCCTATATTTTCTTCTAGTAGTTTTATAGTTTCAGATCTTATGTTTAAGTCTTTAATTTTATGTTGATTTTTATGTCTGATATGAGATAAAAGTCCAATTTCATTCTTCCTACCTTTCCCAACATCATTTATTGAAGAGTCTCTCTTTTTCTATTGTGCATTCTTGGCACTTTGTAAAAAATGAATTGGCCATACATGTGTGGGTTCATTCTGGGCTCTTGACAATTAAAAGTTTGAGAACCTGCTCCTCTGTGCCTACATTGGCAGCTCTTACTAACATCTCAGTAAGGTTTCATAACCATGGTATATCACTGTCTCACAGTTGGGTTTGTATTGATGTATGGCAGTGTCTTTCTGAGTGGCATTCATTATTTTTGTTGTGTGTTTTTGTGTGCCTTTATGAGAATGTGGGAGCTTGAAGAAGAGAAACAAACATTAAATTTCTTGTTGAACTTGCAAGAGTGGAAGTGAAATCACGGACACGTTAGTCCAACTTTATGAGGATAATTCCAGGAAGAAAATGGCAGTGCAGCAGTATACAAATGAATTAAACATTTTTCTGAGGGGAGAGAAAGCATCACTGATGAAGATGGGTCAGGGTGGCCAATATGAAGCAAAATTGATGTACATGTTGCAGAAATTCAACAAATTGTGTGTCAAAGTCATCATCTGGCTGTAAGAAGCTTAGCAGACTAAGCAAACATGGATAGAGAAACAAGAAAATGTTAACTGAAAATATTGGCCAACAACTCATGGCTCTTGCATAACAACGATGTACCAGCTCACGTGGCACTGTCTGTAAGGCAGTTTTTAGCCTATAAACAAATGACTATATTGGAACACCCTCCTACTTACCTGCCCTGGCTACCAATGACTTTTTTCTTTATGCAAAGATAAAAGAAATACTGAAAGGAAGACATTTTTCTGACATTCAGGACATCAAGGATAGTACCACAACAGCTTTGACTGCCTGCCATTCCTGAAAAGGACTTCCAAAATTGCTTTGAAGAGTGGACTAGATGCTGACATTGTTGCATAGCTTTCTACGGGGAGTATTTTTATTTATTTATTTAGAGTCTTACTCTGTCACCCTGTAGAGTGCCATGGTGTCATCAAAGCTAACAGCAACCTCAGACTCCTGGGCTCAAGAGATTGTCTTGACTCAGTTTTTCTATTTTTAGGAGACGGGGGCTCACTTCTGCTCAGATTGGTCTCAAAATCCTGAGCTCAAGTTGCGTACCCACCTTGGGCTCCCAAGTGTAGTACTTTGAAGGTAACCATAGTGATGTTCAGTAATGAAGTGTAGCAATTTTTCTAGAATGAGTTTGTGAACTTAGTCGCCAGACTTCATATTCCATTGGTTGATGTGTCTATTTCAATGCCAGGATCATGCTATTTTA
Organism: Galagoides demidoff; assembly: GCA_963574575.1. Lineage (NCBI taxonomy): Eukaryota > Metazoa > Chordata > Mammalia > Primates > Galagidae > Galagoides > Galagoides demidoff. The sequence continues at coordinate 12,891 of CAUYQV010003662.1, forward strand.
ATTACTGGAGCTTTACAGTATAGTTTGAAATCAGGCGGTATGATGCTTTCAAGATTTGTTGTTTTTGCTTAAAACTGCCTTGGCTGTTTGGGGATTTTGTGAATCCATATACATTTTAGAATTGTTTTTTCTATTTCTATAAAAATGGCATTGGGATTTTGATAGAAATTACGTTGAATCTTTAAATTGCTTGAGTAGAATGGACATTATAATACATTAATTCTTCTAAACTATGAACTTTGCTTATGTTTCCATCAATTTGAGTCTTCCTTAAATATTTTCATTAGTATTTTGTAGTGTTCAATGTACAAATATTCACCACCTTGATTAATGTATTCTTAAGTATTTTTGTAGCTATTGTAAATGAGATTAATTTCTTGATTTCTTGTTCAGATCATTTTAATTATATAGAACTGGCACTAATTTTTTGTGTGTTGATTGTCTATTCAACAACCTTAGATTTATTTTGATGAACAATCAATCGTTTTTTTGGCACAGCCTTTAGGATTTTCTCCATATAAGACCATGTTGTCAGTAAACAGTAATGATTTCACTTCTTTCCAAAGTGGATGTCTTTTCTTTCTTTCTGTAGCCTAATTGCTCTAGTACAGACTTCCAATATTATAGTGAATAGAAGTGGCGAAAATGGGCACATTCATCTTATTTCAGATCTTAGAGGAAAGGCTTTACATTTTTCATCATTAAGTATAAAGTTAGCTGTGAGTTTCTCATGTATGGCCTTTGTTGCTTAAGCACAATTTTTCATAGAAGCAGCTATATCAAGCATCTTAATCTCATTTCTAATTTTGGAGAGAAAACTTTTAATATTTTACTTTATTATTCCCTGTAGGCTTTATGCTGATACTCTTTATTAGTTTAAGAAAATTTTAATTTTAATCTTAGTTGCAAAGAGGTTTAAAATCCTTTTAATCATTAAATTTTATTCATGCCTTTTTATATCAGTTGGATTGATTTTTCTTTATTCTGTTAAAGGGCTAAATTACATTGGCTGCTTTCTTTTTTCATGTTAAACCAACTTTTCATTTCTACAATGAACCCTGCTTGGTTGTGATACACCATTTTCTTTTATTTGCTGCTAAGTTTGGTATCCTTTATTTTTCTTTTAAATTTTCATATCTACGTTCTCAAGATGATTTTCCCTTTTTTTAAAATTATAATGTCCTTGCCAGGTTTTTTAAATAAAATTATTCCCACCTCACTTTGTGAGACAGGAAGTACATTTTTTTGTGTGTTCACTGAAGTTTCTGTAAGATTGGTGCTATTTTAAATACACATTTGGAGAATTTTGCTAGTAAAGCTATTAACCACCATTAATGGAGGCTTTACTGTGGAAAGATTTTTGTTTCTTTCATTGCAGATTCAATTTCTTTCTTTCTTTCTTTTTTTAAGAGACAGAGTCTCACTTTATCGCCCTTGGCAGAGTGTTGTGGCATCACAGCTCACAGCAATCGCCAGCTCCTGGGCATAGGTGATTCTCCGGCCTTTGCCTCTTTAGTACCTGGGACCATAGGCACCTGCCACAATGGCTGGCTATTTTTTGTTGCAGTTTGGCCAGGATCAAGTTTGAACCTGCCACCCTCAGTATATGGGGCCAGCGCCCTATCCACTGAGCCACAGGTGCCGCCCCAGATTCATGAGTCGACTTTGATTTTCTATATCAAAAGAATATGAATTTTTTTGTGTGACTTTTTGGATTTTATAGAAAAAGTCCAAAATATAATCCTTTTATTGTTTGCTGGGTCTGTAATGATGCCTTCTTTTTTATTCCTGAAATTAGGAATTTGTGTGTTTTCTTGCTTTCTTTTCAACCAATAATAATGCACTTGTAATTTTATTAGTCTTTTTCAAAAGACCAACTTGTGTTTTTTTTCTGTTGTATATTTTTTTCTATTTTATTCATTTCTGCTTTTATCATTATCTCTTTCCTTTTAATTTCTTTGAGTTATATTTACATTTTCTTTTTAACTTCATAAGATAATTACTGAAGTCATTGATTTTTAGGTTTTTTTCTCCTTATACATTTGGTGCTATATATTTTTTTGTAAGCTGAGCACTAGTTATACCTTACAAAAAATGCTATGACCAAATTATCTCCTAATTCAGTTCACAATTGTTTTTTATCTTTTCTAGACACAGGGTGTTATGCTGTCATCCAGTCTGGCACAATCATAGCTTCTGGGTGCAAGAGACCTTTCTACCTCAGCCTCTGGACTTGCTGGGATTATAAATGGGAGCCACGATGTGAGCTCTCAGTTCACAATATTTTCTAACTTTATTATGATTTTTCCTCCTCAGTGGTAATTTAGGAGTCTGTTTTAGGAATATTTTGAAGTCTGTTTGTAGAAGTATTTAGAAGATTTTTAGGGTTCTTTTTTGTTATTAATTTTACCTTAATTCCATGGGGGCCAGAAAACATGTTCTAAATTGCTTTAATTGTTGTGCCTTTTTCCCTATGGTCCAGCATGTTGTCAATAATGGCAAGGTTTAAAAATGTAATTGAAAAGAATATGTATTCTGTCATCAATGTAGTGTTTCATATATGTCAATTCGGCCAAGTTTGTTAATCCTTCAGATCTAACTCTCTTCACTGATGTTTATTTTGTTCTCTTTGTGAGAGAACTGTGGTTAAAATTTTCTATTAAGTTTGTGTATTTGTCCATTTCCACTTTTAATTCTGTTCCATTTTACTATGGTGCAATTTGCTTCAGATGTTTTACATTTAGACTTATTATATCTTCCTGGTGGTTTGACCCTTTTCTCATTATGATATGTCCCTCTTTTCTTTAGAAATGCTTATTCCTCTGTTATATTTAGTAATGCTATAACGGCTTTGTTGGTGGTGGTGGTGGTGTTTGTGTTGCATTATTTTTCTCTTCTTTGGCTTTCAGGTTTTTGTTTTTTTTTTCTTCTTTAACTTTTAAAGTAACACGCAGTCATTTTTAGTCTGGTCTGAAAGTTTTTGTCTTTGAGCCACAGCATTTATATCAAACAACTGATGTAATGACTGGTATATTTGAGTATATGTCTTTTGTGTAATAGTTTGATTTCTACTTGGTCCACCTTTACATGTTCCTTTTTTTATATTCTTTCTTACTTTGTTTTTATTATACATTATTTTTATTTCAGTTTCCCTCATTTGTTATTCATTGTTACTATACTTTTGCTTGATTTTTTTTTATGCTAGACATTACAAATGAATCCTTAACTCTAAAGTTTAATATAAACACTTTTACTACTTTTTGGATAATGCTAAAACCTTAGATATCTCTATCATCATTTATACATAGTTATCTTTTAAAGTTATTGTTTTCTTGGACTTTAGGTCTCTGTTTTATATATATAATATATATATTTTATTTATATATATATATAAAATTTTTTTTTCCATTCTTTAGACAGAGTCTCACTATGTCGCCCTCGGTAAATTGCCCTTGCGTCATAGCTGATAGCAACCTCAAACTTCTGGGCTCCAGCAATTCTCTTGACTCAGCCTTCCAGTAGCTGTGAGTATAGGAACCCACCACAACTCCTGGTTTTCTTTTGTTGCAGTTGTCACTGGCCAGACAGCTTCAATATAGATGGCTGGCACCATAATCACTGTGCTATGGGCACCAAGCCCTCTTTTATGTATTTTAAATGCCACCAAAATTATTGTATGATCAATATTCGTTTAGATTTATACACCATTTATTCCTCATTCAATTGGTCTTCATTCCTTCCTACAATTTCATGTTTCTATAATGGTTCTGGACTAGTTTATCTGCCCAAAGAACTCTCTTCAGTATTTCTTGTAGTACATTTATGCTCTTATCTTGACAAATTATCTAATTTTTTTTCTGTCTGGAAGTGTCTTTGCTTTCACTTTTAAAAGGTATTATTGCTTTGTATAAAAATCTCGCTTGGCAGTTCATTTTCTTTCAGCATTTTAGAGAAATTGTACCACTATCCTGTGGCTTCCATTATGTCTGTTGAAGGAAATGTGTCTTTTATTCTGTGGCAGGTTTTATATTGGTTCTGGTGTTCAGCAGTTTTATTATGATGTTCCTAAGAGAGTTTCTTTTGTTGTGGCTGTATGACCTCCTGTGTGAGGTCATACTGCTTCTTCTATCTGTAACTTGGAAAAATTACAAATTAGCAACCTTGAATCCCAGACAACATCTCTTCATATCTTGTTTTTGCTTTCTCTTTCTTCCTCCCATCTGGACTTTAGTTACATGAGGATTAGAAATTGTTATCATATCCTATATATCTCTTTATGCTTGATTTAAGAAAATCATTCCTTAATCTTGGGCTTGACTTCTTGTGTTTTCTACTGACCTATCTCTAAGGTCACAAAATCTCCCTAGAGTTCATTTCTGTCTGTTGTTAAATGTGTTACATTGAGTTTTTAAATTTTAGCTGTTTCTTTTGTTCAGCGATTTCCATTTGACCCTCTAATGAGGGTCTTGACATTTCCAATAGTCACAATTATTTTAAAGTTAATGACAAATAACTCCAATATTTGGATAAACTGTGTATCTGGTTCTTTAATCTACTTATTTTTTTGTCCTCCTTCTTGTTACTTCTTGCTTCTTAGGAGTTTTGGAGGCTCTGAATTATGTTTTTATTCCTCTGAGAAGGTTCTCCCATCTTCTGGCTGGTAGTAGAGGGATAGGTTGTATTGATCTGATGAGAACCTGAGCTGACTGGGTGCTCTCTTGCAATCTTTGTATAGACTTCTTTTTCTTCCCCTGACTCCTGGAAGGATCCCTTCAAAGTTCCAACTAAGAGCCTACAGTGTTTCCCGGGGCCCTTTTCCTCAGTAAGCCATAACCTCCAGATTTCACATCTCTAATAGGTGAGATTGTCAAGAGTTTCTGTCATTGCTTTTAGTGACTTTTCATTCTGTTTGATAGCCTTTTGTCCTATATAGCTTAATCAGCAGATGTCTTGAGGTGATAAACAACATTCAGTATTTGTTACACTTTTCTGTGTGTTCCTTCCTTCTGAAATATTATTTCTTCACATCCTGGCTACTGTAGCAGCCCCAAACCTCAAATCCTATATCTGTATCCCTGTGAGTTTATTTAATAACTTCTCTGCCACCTTTTGTTTTCTAATCCTGATGCATATTTCCGAAAACTGGCAAATGCCCACAGAGAAAAAGTAGCATGAAGAAAATTGTGTTTATATGAATGCAATGTAGACCTTTGTGTCCTCGTTGAGTCATTATCTGTCTGAGTCTTTCAAACAGAGTTTCTTTTTGTATTTTAGCCAGTTCTCAGTGGAAGCATTGGTCTTTTGCAAGCCACCCCATCAAACCAAAAGCAGATGTCTGTGTAGTTGCATTTTCTTTTCTTTAAATATCTTATTTAACCGTTGAGTTACGAAGATATATTTGTCGCTTCAATACTCTGGACCTCAGGACTCCTAAAATATTCTTTCAGGAGTAAGAGACAATAATTTATTTATGGAACTAAGCCTATAATTGCAGACATTCCTGCTCAGGAGTGCCTTTACGAAAGTAAGAAGGGGCAGAAGGAGGGCCAGTGTTGCCTCATGACATGGACAAAGAGTTTATTCCTTTTATGCTTCTCTCTCCCAAACTAAGTAATCCAGTGCCATCCTTTCCAAATATACCTTACAGAATGAGGCCCTAGTTTGCATCTCCAGATACTTATTAACATTTTGATTTATATAGACTGCTTTCCAGTAGGCATCAGTTATATTGATGATAGTGTGAGCGTGGACTCCCGTGGTTATGCAGTGTGATCCTATTCCAGGGCAAAGTACCTTACTCATATCATCATTCTATATAATGTCTCATGCTCCATATTATGTTCTTTTAATAGCTCTTTCCTTTTTCAGCCCCTGTTCCTATCCTTGCCTCTTATTTGCAGATGATTAGAAGGTTAAATTCTAAAGCTGATATATAATGTTATCGTAACAGTTTGGTGTGTTTCTCAATTTAGTTTTCATTTTTAGAGTTCCACTGATTATTGGAAGCTTTCCAACAGAAAGGAAGGACTTTCACATTTTCAGAGTTATTTTCTACAGATTGTTGGAAAAAACAAAGGTGTTAGGTTGAATTTGGATGGTGAATATATAGTCGTATTGGCAATCACATAAGGTACATGTAAGAATTAGCAAGAAGACAGGCAATTATGTGTTTTATGATTTAGCATATTTTGTTCAATTCTTTTTAGTTCCTATACAGTCCAAACCCTGTATTTGGTTATATTTAAACTTAGGAATTTTCAAGTGCACATAATATTTAGATTAAATCACAATAGTATTATACTAGGTATAATGAAAATGTCTTTATTTTTCATATTTTGCAGCATATTTTCAGTGTAAATCATTTCAGTCAACTTCTGAAGTACCTGTCCTTCCATGTCCTCGTACTTAATTATTCACCATGTCAGAAATTCAACTTAATTACTGTACAAGGTAAAATTGAACTGCATGCCTCATGAAGAGCATATTATGGATGTCTTCTTATGTTGAAAAAAATGAATAACCTTGTAATAAATTTTGATGGCTTTCCTAAGGAACTATTTAGAACAATTAAAAAAAAAAAGTCCGTGTCACAAGCCTATATTTTCTGGCTCTTTGTGTGAAGGATAAAGAGGAGAAAGCAATGTCATCAGAAAAGTATAGGCATCTGTCTTCTGGTGAATTTGGAAATGTTATGTGCTTCAATGTGGTAGCATGGGAAGTTGCTGAATGTCAGGAGATAGAATGCTGAGATATCCCCTACCTTTCTGAGGATACTTTTCTGCAGAATGGGAAGATGATGCATACTTTTAAATAAAAATATATATTTTAAACTATAAGATAAGGTATAGATTCACAAAATGAATTATTGCATAATAACGTAGCACATGAATTATTACATGAATGTAAAGCATTATTATAGAATAATAAATTAGGCCAAGAAATAGAGCTTGCCAGTCAATCCAGCAGCTCTCCACATTCCCTATCCCAGATACAACCCCTCCTTTCTTTCATGAAAGTAGCCATTATCCAGATTTACGTGATACATATTTCCTCTCATTTCTTTAAACATTTTTATCCAAGCCTGTATCTTTGGTATATCTCTAAAATCTGTGATTTAATTTTGCCCATTCGGAAAAAAATTTCAAGACTTTCTTAATCTAAATTTTCCTTCACATCTCTTCTTATGTCCTTGGTTTTTATTCATTGAATAACCCAGGTTATTCGATCTGTAGAGATCCAGATTTTGTTAATTGCATTGGTGCATCCTTGTTTTGGTATATTAATTACTTCCTTGGGAGCTGTTAGGCAATTTGGGAGTGCTGTGAACCTTGGGGCTGATAAGAGAAGCCATTCATCATTCACTGGTATTTGCACATGAACTTTCCAAGATGATGAACTCCTTACTGCATCATCATAAAAAGGAATTTGTGTGTGTTTTAGAAGGAAAGTTTGTGTGAAGCTTTTCCGTAATCCTTTTATGAAGAAATCATAAATGCAAGGTTGGGCAATTAAGTTTGTGAACTCATCCTAGAAACACGATACATACCTCATTGCTGAATATCACTGTGGTCACCAGATGGCCACGGGAGTACTTCAAAGGTGACCATAGTGATATTCAACAATGAGATATGTAGCACTCTTTTTAGGACAAGTTCATGCACTTCATTGTCTGACCTCATAAATATATTCAATGAGGTTTTAATTTAAAAGGTTGATATGCCTATGGTCTTGATTTTCTGTCTGCCTAACTGATTGCCTTACATATTAGGTTAAGGAGACAAGAGGAGGTAGACTAACAGAGGGAATTAATATCTTTGAGGATGGCATGTCCCAAAGTGTGTGTTGGAGAACACTACTGGCCATTGATATGTGAAGATATGTTAATAGATGGTCTCCCTTACCCAAATATTCTGTGCTTTAATAGGTTGAGAAAAATGCTGAAGCATAGCACTCATGAGTGTAATAAAGTTGCTGAAAAGTCCTGCATTAAATAAAATTGTTTAATTTTGGTTAACAAATTATTTTTCAAATTCTTTTTGACCAGACAAAGGTTTTTGTTTGTTTGTTTTTTTCCAGTAAATATTTGACAGTATGTTGTGATACACGTTTACCATGGATAGCGTTTGAAGATTAGTACCAGGATTGTATTAAATTTGTAGATCAAGTGAGGACATATAAACATCTTAACAATATCAAGTCTTCTGATCCACGAATATGGGATATTTTTCCATTTATTTAGATTTTCTCTAATTTCTTTTCACAAAGGTCTGTAATTTTCAGAGTATAAGTTTTGTACTTTTTTGATAATTTGTTTCTACATATTTAATTCTTGTTTGATACTATTACAAATGGAATTATTTATAATTTTGTTCTTTTTAGATTGTAAATTGCAAGTTTGTAGAATTACAGTAGACTTCTTTATGTTGGTTTTTTATCCTGTAGCAGTACTGAACTTGTCTATGAGTCATCGTCATTCTTAGAATATTCCTTAGGATTTTCTATATGCAAGATCATATTATCTGCTAATAGAGTCATTTATTTATTTATTTTGAAATAGGGTCTTGCTCTGTCTCCTGGAGTATAGTGGCATCGTCAGAGCTCACTGCAACCTTGAAGTCCTGGGCTTGGGCAATCTTCCTGCTTTGTCTCCCAAGTACTGGGAGTGTAAGGACCTGCCACCATACCCAGCTAATTCTTCTATTATTTTTTTTGTAGAGATAGGGTCTCACTCTTGCTCAGGCTGGTCTCAAATTTCTAGTTGCAAGTGATTCTTCTGCCTTGACCTCTCAGAGGGCTAGGATTAAAGGTGTGAGCCACCATGCTCAGGCTGCTAGAAGGGTTTTTCTTCTTTTCTAGTCTTTCCATTTTCTTGCCTAATTTTTCTGGCCAGAACCTCTAGTACAATATTGAAAAGAAGTGGTAAAAGTGGAATTATTTATCTTGTTCCCGATCTTAGGGAGAATGCATTTGGTCTTTACTATTAAGTATTGTAATAGCTGGGATAAGTCTAGTGTGATCATGGTATGTAGTGTCGGGGACCAGCCTCGATATGCCATGGGTTTACTTGCTTGTGGCCTGGTGGTGCGAGGAGACCAGAAAATTATTAGTAGGAGTTATGGAATATTAATATAGAGAAATAATAGGCACAGACAGATAGTTTTAAGAGCAGCGGGGCTTGGGTGGCAGCACACACTTCTTTGTGAGGTTTCCAGTATGCCGCCCCGAGTATCAGGCTAGCTCTGTATTTATTTCATGCATCAGTATTACAGCCATAAATCTCATGAAAGCAAGGGAAACAATCCCATCAAGTTTCTTGCTGCACTTGCATTCCTACTAACTAGACTAACTCTACAGCTGATTACGTAATTGCATGGAGTTACTTACTACTTTTTATTGCTTCAAAGTATAATGGTCTTAATGTAAACAAAGTCTTGATAAGGAAGCCAATCAGAGGCCAACTCCAGGACCAAATCCTAGCTGAACCACAGTCACACACCACAGACGTGATGTTTTAATACTCTGACAGCCTTGTGTCCGAACAGATAGACTCCTCTGGCCCAATCAAGGTGACAGAAGAAGAGAGATCCTTCTTTTCCTTATCTGATCCAGAGCAAGTCTTCCTGAGTTGAACAAAGTTTAAAGAATTCACATTCTTAACTCCCCCAAACCATTCCTTTAAAGCACACAGGCTTGCCTTGGCAGAAAGCAGCTTCAAGGCCTCCAGTCAGCTGCTGCATGGCAGCTGCAAGGGAGGGGGATATCCAACACCCTAGGTCTTAGAAATATTAAAGTGACAGGATCTTGCGCTTTGTGTTCAGAGCCAGGAAAATGGATCCAAATTGAAATACCCATGTTTATCTTCCTTTGTCTAGACTTCGTTTCCTATTCCTAATATTTCAAATCTACTAACAATAATTGAGTATTAGTTTCAAACTTGTAAAATCATTACTAGCAATGCAAGCGCATCAAGACCTGACTCCTCCCTTAAGACTTCCCACGTGCACCCTTCGTATAGTCTTTCTTACGTTATTATATTTGGGTTGCTAGTTGTTGAGAAGTTTTGCATTTATATTAAGACGAATTGGTCTGTAGTTTTCTTTCCTTGTGCTTTTCTCTGGTTTGGGTTTTTAGAGCCTCATAATATGACTTAGCATATGGTCCTTTTAATTTTTTTGTGAAGAATTGGCATTCTTTAAATGTTTGGCAGAATTCAGGAGCAAGGCCACCTGGGGATAGGGTTTTCTTTGTGGATAGTTTTTGTTTATTAATTCAATAACTTCACTTGTTCTGTACCTATTCAGATTGTCTATTTCTTCTTGAGTCAGTTTTTTCTTTCTAAAAATTTGTCCATTTCATCTACGTTATCTAATTTATTCATATACATTGTTCATACTGTTCATTTATAATTACATTTATTTCTATAATTTTAGTAGTAATATCTGTTTTTTAATTCCAGATTTAAGTAATTTAACTCTTCTTTTTATTTGTCAGTCTAGAATAAAGATTTGTCAGGTTTTCTTTATCTTTTCAAAGATAAAGATAAAAAAGATTAAAAACCTAACTTTAAAAAAAAATTATTTCTTTATCTTTTTATAAACTTTTTTGTTCACTTTCTTCTTCTTGGTTTCAGTTTATTTTGCTTTCCCCTGCCCAATGTCTTAAGGTGGAAGGATATACTATTAATTTGAAAGCTTTATTATTTTTAATATAGACATTTACAACTATAAATTGTCCTCTAAGCACTGTTTTACACATGCATTCCATAGTTTTGATATTCTATGCTTTCATTTTCATTTGTCTCAAAGTGTTTTCTAATTTCCTTAGGATTTATTTTCTGAACCCTTATTTAGGAATATGTTGCTTAATTTTTATATGTCTATTGTTGTTTTTACATTTTATTTTGTTGTGGTTAGGGAATATTATTGAGGTTTGTATTATGGCTTAGTAGGTGATCTATCTTAGATCCACATATACTTGAAAAGAATGTATATTCTGTTGTTATTGAGTGGCGTGTTCTACAGATGTATGTTAGCTCTAGTTGGCTTACAGTGTTGCTCATGTCTTCATCTCCTTGTTTATCTTCTTAGAGTTATTCTATTCATTATTTAAAATGAAATATTGACATCTCCATGTCAATAGAAATGTTGAGTTGTTTCCTTGTCCCTTCCTTTCTGTGAGTTTTTACTTCATGCATTTTGGTGCTCAGTTATTAGGTGAATTTCTGCTTTTAATTGTTATATCTTCCTTACGGGTTTACTCTTTTATCATTACACAATGTCTGTCTTTATATTTAGTAAATTTGTTTTTGTTTTTAAACGTATTTTGTCTGATATTAATGTAGTCATTCTAGTTTTGTTATTGCTGCTTAAATGATGCATCTTTCCCATCCTTTTAATCTCTTTGTATCATTGAATTTAAAGGGTATCTCTTTGACATAGTACATAGTTGGATCTTGTTCTTTTTAATCAAGTTGACAATCTTTGCTTTTGATTATTTAATCCATGCACATTAATGTTATTAATATAGTTGTATTTGTGTTTGCAGTTTTGTGTGCTATATATTTTATTATGTCTTTTTGTTTCTTGATTCTTCCTTTACTGCTTTGTTTTATGTCAGATGAATATTTTCTAATGTAACATTTTAATTTCTTTAATGATTTTTCCACAATACTTTGTTCATTGTTTTCTTATTTGTTACTATAGGGCTTAAACATATGTTATACACCTTAATTTAGAAACTACTTCAGATTTACACTAACTTAATTCCAGTGTGATAGGGAAATGTTAATTATATATACATTTATTTAATTTCTCCCTTGTGTGCTATTGTTATTGCAAGTATTGTATCTATATCTGTTACAAACTCAAAAATACATTGTTACAATTACTACCTAAAATTACCTTATGTCTTTTAAGGAAGCTGAGAAAATATGGAAAAGCCAGTGTATATTTATAGAGTTTGTTATAGCCCCCACCTTATTTACCTACTCTGGTTCTCTTCATTTATTGTTGTGGATTTAAGTTACTATCTGGTATCATTTCTTTAGTTCAATGAAACTTTGTGCCTACCCTCTCTTTTTTGTTACTGCTGACAAAAAACATTACATTTCTGTACATAATAGCTCCAACAATACAATTAAATGCTTTTTTTATACTATTGCTTCTAAAATCACTTAAAAAATGACCTGAAATGAATCCCCAACAATAAAAAAAAAGAAAGGTAAACAAATATGACCTATACCATCTTTACGGTTAGATCATTACATTTACTGGTGGTTTCTTTTTCTTATGTGCGTGAATTACTTTCTAGAGTTGTTTACTTTTAGCCTGAATAACTTCCCTTAGTATACTATATAAGTCAGGTGTCAGATTTTCTTCTTCTTCTTCCTTTTTTTTTTTTTTTAGACAAAGTCTTACTTTGTTTTCATAGGTAAAGTGCTGTAGTGTCATAACTCACAGCAACCTCAAACTCTTGGGCTCAAGCAATGCTCTTGTTTCAGCCTCCTGAGTAGGGAGGACTTCAGGTGCCCACCACAGGACCCAGCTATTTTTAGAGACATGGGTCTTGCTCTTGCTTAGGCTGGTTGTGAAATCCTGAGCTCAAGCAATCCACTTGCTTTGGCCTTCCAGAGTGCTAGGATTACAGGCAGGAGTCACCATGCCCAGCATAAGTCATATCTTCTAACAATACAAATTTTCCAAGTTTTTATCTATTATGTCTTTATTTTGTCTTATGACTGAATATATTTTTAGTAGATTTATGATTCTTGGTTGACAGTTTTTTTCTTTGAATACCTTAAATATGTTACTCTCACTACCTTCTGGCTTCTATTATTTCTGATGAGAAGTCAGTTATTAATTTTATTAGTTCCATTCTAATTAGTAAGTCATTTCTCTGTTGCTACTTTCAAGATTCAATTTTTGCCTTTGGATTTCTATATTTTACTATGAATTCTCTGTTTTCATTCTACTTGTATTTCACTGGGCTTCTTGACTATGTATATTAATGCCTTTTATATTTGAGACATTTCTAGCTATCATTTCTTTAACTTCTTTTTTTCTCCTCTCTCTTCTTTCCTTGTGATGCTAAATTTGTATAGGTTGATGAATTTAATTGTGTCTCACATTTCTTTCAGATTCTATTTTTATTCATTCTCTTTTCTTTCTATTTGGATTGTGTATTCTTTATCAACTGATCTTCATGTGTGCTAATTCTTTCAATAGTTCAAATCTGTAATTGAGTCTTTGTAGTGAATTTTTCATTTGTTATTGTACTTTTCAACTCTAGTACTCCCATTAAGTTCTTTTTTTTTCTGCTGTCAACAAACTTTTTTTTTTTTATTGAATGGTAACTATGTACATTAATGCACTTCTAGGGTACAGTGTAGGGTTTTCACATGCAATCCGAAATACTTCCATCAAACTGGTCAACACAGCCTTCATGTCATTTTCTCAGTTGTTGTTTTAAAACGTTCACATTCTACTCTTAGAAAGATTCACTTGTACCCTTGCCATTAAGTTCTTTTGA
>CAUYQV010003665.1:0-25569 GCA_963574575.1 Galagoides demidoff
TTCCTTTTGGAAAGACATCTGGAGAACACTTAGAGAACTAAAAATAGACCTGCCGTTCGACCCTGCAATTCCTTTATTAGGTATATTCCCAGACGACCAAAAATTGCATTACAACAAAGATATTTGTATCAGAATGTTTATTGCAGCCCAATTCATAATTGCCATGTCATGAAAGAAGCCCAAGTGCCCATCGATCCACAAATGGATCAATAAACTGTGGTATATGTACACCATGGAATACTATGCAGCCATAAAGAAAGATGGAGACTTTACATCCTTCATGTTCACATGGATGGAACTGGAAAATGTTCTTTTGAGCAAAGTATCACAAGAATGGAAGAAAAAGTATCCAATGTACACACCCCTATTATGAAACTAATTTATACCTTTTACATGTAAGCTATAACCTAATAACAACCTAAGAATACGGGAAGGAGGGAGGGAGAGGAGGGGGGGAATGGGTGGATGGAGGGGGATTGGAGGGATCACGTCTGTGGTTTATCTTACAAGGGTACAAGTGAATCTTTCTAAGAGCAGAATGTGAACGTTTTAAAATAATAACTAAGAAAATGACACGGAAAAAAAAAAAGAAAGAAATTCTGATAATCTGACCAACTTGTCCTGCTTAGCCTGGGACGCCTTCTTGTTTTGTCCCTGCAAATCCCAGGGGTGAGAGAACAACCTCATGCCTTGAACAGCGAGATAGTTGGTCACCCAATGCAATAGTTCCTTTTTACTCATAATGTTCACAAATTTCAATTCTTTGTTTACATCATTTTCTTTTTGTTTCCTTTGTTACCCTAGAGAAACATCAGTGCCTGGGTTCCATATGCAGGGTGACTGAGTCTGGCCCAGTGCCCCTACTCATGCCCCAGTATCCTGGAATATCCTGTGATCTACCCAGGATTATCCACAGCTAATCCCCAGAATCCGGACATCCTGAGCAGAGGAGACCGGTGGGGCGTCCACTGCAGACCTGCTCTGTAGGGTGCACCTGCCAACTCTCTGCTGCTGGGTGTGCTGGATGCTCAGACAACTGGGAACTGCTGGGGCTGCAGACAACTCCCCCCACCCAGGTCATACACTCTCAGAGTGAGGCTCATGTCTAAATTTTAGGTAGATAGCTAGAAAGCCAGCTCTCCTAGAGACAAAGGACAAAGGTGTGTTCCCCAGATTCGTATCTCACCTTTTACAAACATTTTGGTGATACGCAGAAGATCAAGGCTATGCTAATTTGCTTAAACATAATTTGAAAACATCTGGACAAGTTTTGACACAATTTGGAAGGTAAAAACTGGCAAATTACTTCTTCCTGGGATCAATGCTATTTCAATTCAGAAATCTTAATGGAATGAAAATCTCAGAACATGGAGACACAGGTTCAAGTCCAAAGTGTCTCTTGCCCATTTGTTCTTCATTAAATGTAGTGCCCAAACAGTATGTGGGTACAGCTTAAGACCAGGTGAAGGTGGATTCTGGGGTTGTCTTAGTGCCCTGGAGCAGGGAACTGAAGCATCGTCACCGTATCTGCTGGTCTCCACCTGTGCAGACACCACTGCATTTCCTGGCTGACTCAGCTGGAGGCCTGTGCAGCCATGGCCTGGCCGTGATGGGGCACCTGCCTCCAGAATAAGGCTGGCCACTTCCTCACAGGGTGCACAGGGGTGTCCCACTCAGGACATTTTGCTTCCTGCCAGACACATTTCTGAGAATGTTCCCCAACTATTGGCTCCCGATTCAGTGGGATCTCCTGGCCTCTCCTCACCCGACTGGTTACCCCTCCATAAAGTGCACACTTTGTTTTCTGGCCTCAACAGAGGACAAAGAAGACTTTGCATGCCAGGGAGCTGGGAAGGCTCCAGGAGTAGCTCATCATTGCCAGGGTGGGGATTTACCCTTTTCCAGCCTTGGGGTGACTCTGTTCCAGCTGTGCACTCCTACTTAGCCTAACCTTTGACTGAAACCTTTCTTATATTCATTTATTGATCCCAAGATACTTACTATGCTGTTGACTCAATGGATTCATTGAATGGATTCATTCAGTCCATCTCCCACCCAGCAGCCTTCCTTGGGGCTGTGCTGAGGGCTCTCAACTGAAGCCACCTCATGAGGGCGTGTCTGGAAGTTACACCCACCACCAGCACCGGCTTCCAAGGAGTGACTAGTGCAGGGGACACAAGCCCTGCTCCCTGGCCTCTGAGGGACACACACTTTGGGTGCAGTTATGGTCCTAAGCTCCTACCAGATGCAGGCTGGAGCCAGACTTTACCTCTGCCCTTTCCCACCCTTTACTCCTGCCTCTCCATTTCTGAACTCTTTTTTTTTTTTTTTTTTGAGACAGAGTCTCACTACATGGCCTTTGGTAGAGTGCTATAACATCACAGCTCACAGCAACCTCAAACTCTTGGGCTTAAGTGATTCTCTTGCCTCAGAGTCCCAAGTAGCTGGGACTACAGGCACCCACCACAGTGCCTAACTATTTCTGTTGTTGCTGTTGCAGTTGTCATTGTTGTTTAGCAGGCCCAGACCAGGTTCCAACCTGCCAGTCTTGCTGTTTGTGGCCGCCACCATAACCACTGAGCAGTGGGTGCCGAGTCATTTCTGAACTCTTTTGAGCAGACTCCTCAGTAAATCACAGGAGCCAAGTTTCTACGTCAAGCCCTGTTTCCTTGAGACTGTGCATGGGATGGAGTGAAGGGTGAGGCCCCCGCCCTGGTGCTCCATGTCTAAGATTGTCACATGTGCTATTTCTGGTGTCTTCCTGAAGTGTCCCAGACACAGGGCTCTGCCCTATTCATTCTAAGGTTGCAGAACATTTTATGGTGGTATTTTTAACCAAGTATCCCTAGTGGTTATCATCAAGATTCTAATCTTACAGATAATGTGGGTTATCTGTAAGTGGGTTATCTGTGAGTATCCTTATGGGACTCCTTTGGGGTGAAGTTGAAGTGTGAATACAACAATCACATGAATTTCTAGAAGCATGACTGTTCTTGTGGGAGTTACTGGAGCAACATGACATTTTACTTCCAATTACCATATGGTTTGAGGTATTTCTTTAGATAAGAAGAAGCTTTTATCATTTATGTGATTGGATCTTGGCTTCACTCAAGATAGTTTTATGTCACAATGTCATAACTTTGTCTCTTCTTTTTTTCCTGTGAGCTTTGGGAGTATTTCAGTATTAGAAATAGGATCCCCTAGATGTAAAATCAGAGAAGGGAGAAAGATAAACAGGCAAGGCCAGTTTGTACCAAAATCTGGAATAATCCAGTATAGACTCTGAGAAAGGAGTCTTAAAAAAATCAGCACTGTCAGTGAAACCAAAAAGAAAGGAGATAGTCAAAGTTCTGAGAGAGAAGAAAGAAGATAAAGAAAAGAAAGAAAAAAGAACAGGGAAGGAAACAAGGAAGGAAGGGAGGGAGAAAATGAGGAAGAGAGAAAGGAAGGGAGAGAGGAAGGGAGGGAAAGAGGAAGAGAAAGAGAGGGAAGGGCCTAGCACAATGGGTCATCCTATAATCCCAGCACTCTGAGAGGCTGAGGCAGGTGGATTGCTTGAGCTCAGGAGTTTGAGACCAGCCTGAGCAACAGCAAGACCCCATCTCTAAAAATACCTGGGCATTGTGGTGGGCACCTGTAGTCCCAGCTACTCAGGAGGCTGAAGCAAGAGAATCACTTGAGCCCAAGAGTTTGCGGTTGCTGTGAGCTGTGATGCCATAGCACTCTACCCAGGGCAACAAAGTAAGCCTCTGTCTCAAAAAAAGAAAAAAGGGAGAGAGAGAAGGAGAGAAAGGAAGGAAGAAAAGAAGGAAGAAATGGGGCGAGGAAGGAAGAGAGAGAGAAAGGAAGAAAGAAAGAGTAAGACTTAGATATATCAGATATTTATATAAATGATAAAATTGTAAAACTCATTATTTAACAATGAGATAAAGAAGAACACTTGCGATATTAAACTGAAGATCCTCAAAACAAACAGCTGGGAAAAGAACGGCTCCTCATTAGTGGATGTGTACTGTTTGTTTGTTTGTTTGTTTTGAGACAGAGTCTCACTATATTGCCCTTGGTAGAGTGCTGTAGCATCACAGCTCACGGCAACCTCTAACTTTTGGGCTTAAGAGATTCTCTTGCATCAGCCTCCCAAGTAGCTGGGACTATAGGTGCCACCACAACACCCAGCTATTTTTCAGTTGTAGTTGTCATTGCTGTTTGGCAGGCCCGGGCTGGATTTGAACCCGCCAGCCTGGGTGTATATGGCTGGAGCCCTAGCCACTGAGCTACAGGCTTCAAGCCAGTGAATGTGTACTTATGTTGCAAATTATCATTTTCCATAACATAATTGTTTCCCTTCATGCAGGGTATAAGGACAGATCTCTTAGGAAACCCTCCTTCCCCACTGCCAAGGACACTCTCAGCCCTTGAGAAAACATCAAGGGAACCTCACTGTCAAGCAGGGCAAGCTGCACCTTTGCATAACCCTTGGGATCTGTATTTGCATGTCAGCAGGCTGGTGCTGAAGTCTAAAACTGGAATTTGCAGCTGAACATTTGTGCCACAGATTCAGTTTCTTTGGATCACCCTGTTTTTGTCTAGGATTTATCTTAATTAATTGGGGCATTTATGCTCTTTAAACAATTCAACTTCTGGTATTTTAAATTTTATTTTCTGTATCAACTATGGCTCTTTTCCATACACTGCGGAAGATATCCTATGGCTGCTGTCGGTTGAAGGTTCTGTAAGGAAATGGAGAGAGCTTTGCCTCAGGTGTAAGTCCGCACCTAAAATTGTATGGATGCAAGAAACAGACTACTGCTCAAGGGATGGCAAGTAGCAATCATCTTTATTTCAAAGGGTCTTTTATAGTCAGTAAGTCACATCCACCACATCAATCAATAGTCTATAATTAACATTCTCTATTCTATCCTAACCTTAAAAGGAAACACTGAGTCTGGAAAACTGACTTAAAAACAACCATATTATTTCTTAAGCAACCATGCATTCCAAACTTTATTTCTATAGAGTAAAAATCAACAGATGGAACAAGGGATAATCTATTTTACAAGCACTCAATTTAGCTCTAAGAATTAAGTTTTACAGCTTTGTTTTCAAGGAGCTTGGAAGCCACCCGCTGGAGGACGTGGTTTTACACACACGTCACCTTAGACTTGTTCCCCTGCACAGAGGGCTATCGACCCTTATCTGCTTGGGCCAACAGCAGTGCGGTCAGTGTTCCATACAGAAGGTTGTTAATCCTCTTCTGTCGGTTCTGGCCTGCCTGTTTTCTAAGGCTCAAGGCTTCAGACAAGACCCCAATACTTACAAACTGTTATTACTTATATTCTTTGTTTTTCAAAAGAGTGCAAGTAATGTGGAAATTATCTCACAGGCTACTGCTTATTAAATTAATTTTTGTAGACATTTAAATTATTAGCATAAATGATTTCAAGACTGGACACATCTGACTATCCCACATCTAACTCCACACATTGCTGACACCTATTTGCTCTGTGTCTTTCAATTTTAGCAAATTAACTGAAACTTTGACTTTTCTGGACACTCAGATGATGTAAGAGAGGGTGGTGAAACTCCCCAAAGCTTTTATTATTAAGGGAATCAGGTTGAATCAGACGTTGCGGCCCACCACACTTGATGAGGTGCCTTGTAGATGAGATTTGGGTCTCTCAGAGGACACTGAGTTAGTTAAGGATTGCGGGCTGCTGGGAGGGGGGCACAAGTGAGAAAGACACATGTTTTGGGAGTCCACAGGGTGAACATTTACTCGCCAAATTGTGTCCCCCTTCATATTCATATGATGAAGCTCTTACACGCAGTATGTGACTGAGTTTGGAGACAGGGTCTTTGAAGATGTGATTCATCGAAGATGAGGACATTAGGGTGAGTCCTCATTCAAACTGTCTGGTGTCTTCTTAAGAAGGGAAAGTTTGGACAGACAGAAATCCAACCTCAGGGAAGGTGGTACAGAGGAGACCAGGTGAGGACACAGCAGGAAGGTCGCCCCCTGCAAGGCAGGGAGAGAGGACACAGGACAACCCAAGCCACCAACACCATTATCTTGGACTTAAAAGCTTCAGAATTGTGAGAAAGTAAGTTGTGTAGGCCACTGGATACTTGGAACTTCATGATGGTAGCACTGGCAAATGAAAACTAGAGGGACCCTGAGGCCTGGGATGTGGCGAAGGAGGAGTGAGGCTCAAGGTGGGACACCGGGCAGGGAGGGCCTGGAGGCTCAGGCTCTACTCACTGCTGTCCAGGGAGTCTCAGGAAAAACATTTAACCTCCCACCATTGATTCCTTAATGAAAATTTGGCCCTGTCCATAGGATTCCTAGTCCTCCTCTTCCATATTATGAGAATCTCCTTGGGATTACACTTACAAAACAAACAGACAAAAAACAGGGCGATGTCTGTGGCTCAGTGGGTTGGGTCCCGGCCCCATATACCGAGGGTGGTGGGTTCAAACCTGACCCTGGTCAAACTGCAACAAAAAATAGCCGGGCGTTGTGGCAGGTGCCTGTAGTCCCACCTACTCGGGAGGCTGAGGCAAGAGAGTTGCCTAAGCTCAAGAGCTGGAGGTTGCTGTGAGCTGTGATACTACGGCACTCTACCAAGGGCGATAAAATGAGGCTCTGTCTCTAAAAAAAAAAACAAAAACAAAAACAAAAACTCATGAATGCATCTGACACGTATTAAGGTCTCAGAACATCTCATCCTGCATGAAATAGTGACACGTGCAGGATGGCATTTTTCCTGTGGACACTGTGGCCTTGGGGACCTGAATGACTCCAAGGCTCTTGGTAGCGCTCAGGTGCAGAGGGCTTGACTTCCAGGCCCTTTCTATTAGGTGAGCCACTCTCCACTCCTGACAACCACCTGGACCTTAAATGAACTTGAGAAATTGCCAGCATGAGGCCCGCAGGACTTAGACAAAATCTCATTGAAAACTGGGGAAGAGATTTGCATCCTCTGCTCACTAGGGAGCCAGCAAACAGGGCAAAAGAAGGGAAGGAGATTTGCATGGAGAGACTTGCCTTCCTGTGATAAGAGAGGCTTAGAGGCCACTCCTACCCGTGGGCTCAGAGGCAGAGCTCTGGGAGCGTCACCATGGGCTGGAGCCCTCTCCTGTTCCCCCTCCTCACTCTCTGCACAGCTGCTGATCCTGGGGCAGGGCCCCATAGGACCCTGAGCTCAGCCCAGCATGGTTTCAGGGCTGGGCCCCTGGAAAGGGTCTTTAATTCTTAAGCTCTTCCTCCTCTTCTGTCTTGCAGGTTCTGTTTCCTCCTATGAGATCACACAACTGTCCTCAGTGTCAGTGTCCCCAGGACAGACGGCCAGGATCACCTGCTCTGGTGATAAACTTGACAAAGAATACATCTACTGGTACCAGCAGAAAGCAGGCCAGTCCCCTGTGCTGGTGATATATAAAGATAGTGAGCGGCCTTCCGGGATCCCTGAGCGGTTCTCTGGGTCCAGTTCAGGGAACACAGCCACCCTGACCATCAGCGGGGCCCAGGCCGGGGACGAGGCGAATTATTACTGTGGCAGACGTGATGTCAATGGTAGTGGCTGGCAGTGACTCACAGTGACACAGACAGATGGGGATGTGGGACAGGAACCTCCCTGCCTCACTCTCACTCTCTGAACTCTGACCATGACCTTGGTCTCAACTCACTCAGTTCCTTGTCAATGCAGGGAGCTCAGAAAGCCTACCACCAAATTGTGACGTTCCCAGAAACAGAGTTTCATTTGAAATGCATTCAACTTCTAACGTTAATTTAATTCCCTTTAAAAAGCAGCGCATTGATTTACAGGATGGAAAATGTGTCTAGTTGGCCTGGTGCCTGTTCTAGAAACCCACAGTCTTTCCTTCTGTCATCACAGAGTCTGGAAGGAGAAGCATCTGTTCTCCTACATTCTGTCCCTGACACCCTGGCCTTGGGAGAGGATAAAGCCCTGGGAGAAGAGCAGACTCCATTCTTAGGATGACATTTGCTGATGTGTCAGGACAGCACTGGGAGTATGAGGACAGGGTCTGTATGCTGGTTCCTGTGCAGAAGGACCCATGTCCCTGAACCTCCCTCGTCTGACCAGAGTCATCCTCTGTGTGGCACAAACGCAGCTCAGTCCGTCATTCGTGGATCAATCCCACTCCTTATTTCTAGCTTCAAAATTAATCCTTTTTCGCCAAAACCTGGGCTAAAATAAATCAGGAAACTAGTATTATGAGAAGGGCCCTGGGGCTCCCTGGGCTGCCCTGAGCCTGTGCTTTTTGCCTCGTAAAAAAAAAAAAAAAAAATCTCTGTTCACAGCTCCCCGGGAAGCTGTGTGACAGGCTGGGTATCTCCCACGTCTATGATCTCAACACTCACATATCTCATGGTTTACACACTTTACTTTTAATTCTCTCTGGTAATTTGGAAATGTGAAGTATAGAAATTTTTAGAGAGAACAAAGAGAAGCTTCCTGTAGGTTCCTTCCCATGATAGCTGATGTCTAATTTTCAAAGAAGGAGATTGACACAGGACAAGGAAATCACTCCTATATGATAATTATAATTAGACTGTTGCACGTACCATTTCCCTTTCATGCTAGGGGACCATGAGCTGTCCACACGCCACATTGTATTCACAGGATCCCTGAGACCTAAGCAGTGACTCAAGGATCATTTTAGACATACAGATGGTCAAAACCTGCACCAGTTGGTTCCTGACCAAAGACTTATTGCTGGGTTTCTGATTAGTCCAAAGGGTGCAGGGAGCTGGCTCCTCTCCCAGGCCTTGCCCTGCCACTGTCCAAGTGCAGCAGCGCCCCCCACAGGCCGCTGGGAGAGTCCACAGGGACAAGCTTCTCCATCCAGGTGGGACACCTTGGTGAGAGTTTCTCACACCCTTGCCCCCAGGCCACGCTGGTCCCAGTGCCCAGAGAAGAGGTTGTTGGCAGGGGTCTAGGGGCTCCTGATCATCTTTGGCTCAGATTCTCCTGAATGAGCTTGGGATTGTCATTCCCTCTTTCAGAGCTGTCTCTTCTCTGCCCAGTGTACTCTCCAGATTCTGTGCACCTGGCTCACAGAACCACAGAAGAAGCAGTGATGGACGTGCACAGGGAACCCCAGGAATCTGGCCCAGGACCTGAGGTCCAGGCAGCAGAACTGTTCTCCACAGGGCTGCCTGGTGGCCACAGGGAGGAGGGTCCAGGAACCCCTCCCCTGAGTATCTCCAGTCCTAGGTGAGCTAGGGAAGGGCCTGGGGGTTGCTCTGAGTTCACCACAATCTCACCCGTGTGGGATCCTAGAGGCCCCCATGTGGGCAAACAACTGCTAGAGAACCTGACATGTTACCTGGAAACCCCTCTCCCCACACCTGAGTACACTTCACTCTGGGCACAAATTCTTCATATATGCAAATGTCACCATGGACCTAAACTGGTTTGAACCCTGGACCCGCTCAGGTTGTCGCTATTTCAGAAGATTCTCAAACTCACCAGAGTCTTCCCCACAGAGGACGGGCTAAGCTCTTCCACACATGCTCCTTGTGACTTATGCCTTTTTTCAGTCCTGATAGCACTTCCAGAAATACCCCTTCATGGGTCAGGGTAGCAGGGACCTGAGCAGCAGCTTGTGAAACTGCACCTGGACCCAGGAGGCCCCTGAGCTGCAGCAGCCAGTGTGGGGTGGCC
The DNA here is from genome assembly GCA_963574575.1 of Galagoides demidoff. Classification (NCBI taxonomy): domain Eukaryota; kingdom Metazoa; phylum Chordata; class Mammalia; order Primates; family Galagidae; genus Galagoides; species Galagoides demidoff. The sequence goes on from CAUYQV010003665.1 coordinate 9,690, forward strand.
ACCAGGGGGCGGCAGAGTCACCTGGCAGAGCCGCTCGACCTCAGGGAGAAGCTGCTTTTTTCTACTTGACACTGAAGCAGAAATTCTTCTGTCTTTGAGTCTTACACATCTCTCTATTGTATAATTTCCATGTATCTCTGTTCAGGTACAAGACTCCATTACCTCATCCCACCAACCCCAGGAGGATAAAACTCTGTAAATGACAAATACTCCTAAAGCACTGGGCCTGACCCTGACTTCTAGCACACTGGGGACAGTGAGGCACAGGGCACTGCCTCAGGCACTCACAACAGGTGTGGAAAGTTCTATGCTCTGATTTGTTATTAATAACACCAAGTGAGCCAGGCGCCATGGTGGGTGTCTGTGATCCCAGCACTTTGAGAGTCAGATGGGAAAGGGTCCCATGAGGCCAGGAGTTCTCGATCACCTTGGGAAACAACAAGACCCCATCTGTACAGGAAGTTTTAAAATTAAACCAGGTATGGTGGTGCACACCCGCTGTCCAAGCAGCTCAAGAGCCAGCCCAGGAGTTCCGGGCTGCAGTGAGCTATGATCACACCTTGAACTTCAGAGTGGGTAATAAGTGAGACTCTGTCTCTACAAACCAATACAACACCCCTCCATGTGCATGTGTTATGAGAGCAGCTTGAAGGGGACTTCACTGCTCGGCAGCTGTCATCTGAGGCAGGAGCCCACAAATGGTGAAGCTTGGTTTCCTCATTAAGATAATAGGATTAGAAATGCAGACAGACTCATCTCCTAGCTTGGCCATGACCAGAGCAGCCCAGGAGTGAAACTGGGCAAAGACTGGAGTAATGATATAGACCCAGGGTGGAGGAGAATCTGAGGACTGAGGGTGGGTCTGCATTGCCCTCACCCCTGGGCCCCTGGGCCCCTGGGCTGAGCCTGTCTGGAAACCACAGAGCTTCTCAGGCAGCAGCCCCTGACTCGGGCTCATTTGCATCCTGGGCAGCTCTCTCCACCAGGGGATAAGACAGGCCTGGGAGGCACCTGCCCAGCCCAGACCTCAGAAGCAGCCTCAGGGGTGTCTCCACCATGGCCTGGACCCCTATCCTCCTGGGCCTCCTGGCTCACTGCACAGGTGCTGCCCCTGGGTCCCCTCACTCACCAAGTCCCAGGGCTGAGGGATAATAGTGGGCCTGACTCTGAGCTCAGCAGGGCCCTACCTGTGGTGGGCAAGGGGCTCTTGACTCTGCTGCAGGCTGAGGGGCAGAGCCCCCACACTGTGCTCACTGGACTGGGTGATCTGAAGGGCTGTATCTGTCAGCAGAGAGGGTGGTGAGACTGCTGGTTTGTTCACTGGTTCCATCTTATAGCTAAGTCTGAGACTGACGGAGGGGCCGCCTGTGTGCCCAGAGAATCCCTGAGCTGGTGCAGGACAGGCAGGGGATCTCCTGGGAAGGGTTCTTCATCTTTTTTTTTTTTTTCCTAGGGTTCTTCATCTTAAGCCACCTCCCCTTTTCTCTCTTTGCAGGCTCTGTGTCCTCCTATGAGCTGACTCAGCCACTCTCTGTGTCGGTGGCCCTGGGAGAGGCAGCCAGGATCACCTGTGGGGGAAACAACATTGGTAGAAAAGTTGCTTACTGGTACCAGCAGAAGCCTGGCCAGTCCCCTGTGCTGGTCATGGCTGATAGCAGCCGGCCATCAGGGATTCCTGAGCGGTTTTCAGGCTCCAACTCGGGGAACATGGCCACCCTGACCATCAGCGGGGCCCAGGCTGGGGACGAGGCTGACTATTACTGTGGGGTGTGGGACAGCAGCACTGCTCACAGTGACACAGGCAGATGGGGAAGTGAGACACAAACCTACCCGCCCAGCCTGACTCCCCTTCCGCAGTGAGTGGGGTATAGCCTTCCATGTGGAGGGAAGTCTCTAGTCCCGCCCTGCCCTTATGTTCTTAAGAGTTGCAGAGCAAGTCTCTGCCCATTTTCAGGTTCAGCTTATCCACTGAAAACTGAGCAGGCTATTTTAATGCTCAAACACCAGCTCCCAAAGACCATCAAAACCCCTGATAGATGGGCTGGGCCGAGTCCATCATCAGTAAGGGAGAACGAACCTCCAAGTCATTACAGCGTCTCTGAGCGGGAGGGTAGTAGGTTTATAAGGTTTTGGGATCTGCCCTTGAGTGGTTTTAGGCAGGTCTTAGAAAGAGGGAACTTAGTAGAACTGGGTCAAATCCGTGACATCACAGCACAGGTTGGGTGGACACAAGGAAGGGAAGGTCTTGAATTGATTCTTGCTTAGTAAATATGTGTTGGGTAAATGAACAATTTCCCCAGGTGAGAATTGTCTATCTCGTGGAGCCACTGTTTTACTGGATAATTGGTTTATAGGCCTTACCTGTAGCAATGAGCGATAATTCTTTACTGTTTGCACCAGAGGATTTCAACCTTTTTTATTTCATGGCACACTGGAACCTATAGTTAAACTTCCCCAGCACACTTAAATTATGTTGATCACAAAAGTTGGGGGGGGGGGTGTAAAAAAAAGAATATGCTTACTGTGGTTTGGGGTTCTTTTGAAAATAATTAAATTAATGATCCTTGAACATTTGCATGGCATACCTAAGATCTTCTCACACCAGCTGAAAGTCACTAGTTTTCACCCTAATTCTGCTGGGCAAGACTGTCCTGGGAATAAAAGGTAAGTTGACACAGTTGCTCTCAGGGCTCTGCACCAACATTCACTGCCGCATGAAAAGTGATAATGGAAGAGAGTGGAGTTTTTTAAATTCCTAGACACGTGTTATGACCTGGGAACTGAGCTTTAGCACAGTGGATTGGGAGTTCCCCACTCAGGGACCGTACCAGAGTGCCAGGGGTCCGGCAGACAAAGGGAGAGAAGGATGGGGTTCCACGAGGGGTCGGCAGCAGGGTAATAATAAAGCAAACCAAATTCCCACATCTTATTAGGCAGCCCTACATACAGCCCATGTGTTCCCCAATTTTCTCGTATCCAATTATTAGGCACCTGACATGCACCATTGCAGACGCAGGGTGGGAGGTATAGGGTCACTAGCCCAGTCCTATAAGAGCTCGTTCCTCCTTTGATAGAAATGACCATGTGAGAGCCCCCCAAGGGAGGAGTTGTTTGTGTTTAGGAATTTAATTTGGGGCCTCAGGGCCAGTACCAGGGATAGATGACGTCTCTATGAGTTGATGCCCTGTGATCCCTTTTGCTGGGTGGGAATGGGAGGGTGGTAATGGAGGGCTGAGCTGGTGGTCACCTGGGCTGTGAGTGAGATCAGCCCTAGGGGTCTTGCATCGAGGTCACTGGGTAGAAGGAAGAAGTTCCAGCCAGATAGGCCTAGTGTTGAATCTGGTCCATTTATTTATTTGGCCAAGAAATATTCATGGAGGACTCCATAGGTGCCCCAGACCAAGCCAGGTGACTGGGGACACAGCACTGACCAGGCCAGCTGGCATCACATCCTCCAGCCCTGCAGTCATGTGTCCATGCAGAGCATTGTGCATTTCTCTGCAGGGTGTTTCTAGATTTCCAGACAGAATGTGGACCAGGGTGCGGTGAGTAAGGCACTCACCTTGAATGATTTAAAGGACCGTCCAAAAACTTAGTGAACCCAATCAATAATATTTAATGCATCATTTAAGAAATCAAATTAACGCATCCAAACCTACAATGAACAAAGTATCAGGATCTGACTCACCACAATGGCTTCCCAGACACGGTCCCAGGGGTGAAGTGGGCATTAGCTGAGGATGCCAAACCAGGGTCCAGCCCCTGCTTCTCCTTCCTGCCCTGGCTGCTGGAGCCTTGCCCTAGGTCTCTGCCTCCTTCTCTGAAGAGCAGCAGGTTTTCCCGGCCTGGCTACTGCTGGTCTCTGCTGCCCCCTACTGGACTCTCCCGGAGGGCTGCTCTCCAGAACTAAAAAATTTTCCCAAACCCCACCTTCCAGTTCTGGGCTGGCTCCACCTCATGTCCAAAAGGGCTAGTCATTTCAGGTCTCAGGCTAGTACTGGTGAATCCCAGGACACATTCTTTACACCAGTTTGCTGTTTGTCTCAGGCAAGAAACCCTCCCTGAACCTCTGCTTCCTCCTAGCAGATCCCTGCTAGGCCAGCGAATCTGTGACATCTACGGAGGGAGAAGGAACCTCCTGCAGGAGAGCTGGGGTGGGGGCTGCCACCCCAGCACCACCAAAGGAGCCAGCTGGGGTCTTTGGAGCTTCTGGGGATCCCTTGGAAGGGGCTTGGGAGTTGCGGAGTCAGCCCTGACTGTGAGGTCTCTGAGAGATTCAGAGCCTTTGTCACTTGTCACCCTGTGCCTCAAGCCTCTCATCCAGGCCCCAACAGTGAAAAGCTCAAGATGAGATGAGAAAGACCAGCCAGCTTGAGTTTAGGAAAGTGGGGGAGGGTAGGGAGCTAGGGACCCTTGGGTCAGGGAGAGAGGAGTCCTTGGTGGCTGCAGTTTCCTAGGGTCTGTGGGAAGGAGTGTGGATAGGGGACTGACCCACAGTATGCCAGGATATGGGGAGCCCTCAGACATGGGAGCAGGGCAGAAGGGACTGGACAGTGACACACCCCTCTGCTCTGAGAGAGAAGGGCCAAGGCAGGACCCAGAGGGCTCTGTTGATGTACCAGGGACTCTGAGCAGGGGATCCATGGAGTGAAACAGCTGGACCCAGACCTCTCTGTCTAGGACTGAATTCATCCCTCACACATCTCAGAACAGGAGAGATTAGGGACCGGCCTGGGTGGCCAGAGCTGCAGCTGCATCAGCTGGGGAGGCCCAGCCCAGCCCAGCCCTCGACGGTCCCCCAGGATCCAGCCACATGAGGATTTCCGACTGTGGCCACCACAGAAGGATGTGGTCTGCGGTGGTGGTGACGTCTGCCCAGAGACCATGGCAGGTGCAGGGGCAGGGTTAGGGGAGCAGCTGGGGATGCTATGTTTAGGGACAGCCCCTTCTTTTCCCCGAAACCTAGGGCTGTCCCTGAAGGAAACCACAGCTTCCGGGTCCTTTGCAGTGAATGAGTGTCACACCCATGGTGGGGGTGGGGCATTGCTGGGGAGGGAGCAGCATCAGCCTGGATCCCCAGGGCAGAACCTTCCCAAGCCCCCAAGGTGTGAGGGACCCAAACTCAGAGACAAAGGAGGGAACAGAGAGCCCCAGTGAGAGAGAAACTGGACTGGATTGGGGGCTCCCAGGGTTTTCCCTGTACCCTGCTTGACAACTCTTAGGGTGCCCACCCCTCATTACTCTTCAGTACCTTACCCATCTCCAGGTTCAGGAATATGTGGTGTTTCTTTGTATGATCCACCTCTCAGCTCCAGGTCTGGCCTTCAGAAATTGCCCAAGAAATATCCAGCCTGGAGATCCCTGAAAATCTGAAGAGCTTAGTAAAACCATGAAGTCCCAATAGCCCTCCTCAACATTACACATCCTCACTCATTCCTCTCCTTCCTCCTCCTTCTCCTCAGTATCATCATTATCAAGAACTATGAATGGTCTGAGACATTACCCTACTTGCAAGCTGAAAAGTAAGCCTGCCACGGTGTCATGGATACTGGCAGAAGACACAAGGCTCTTGGGTCAGAGACAAAGGACAGTCTATCATTCACTGCAATGGCCATGGCAGAGTATTGGCTTTGTCTCACACAAGTTCCACAAGGCAGTGCAAAGAAGGCCAGGTGACACCTGCACATCTGAGCTTCGGGACCCCTAATTTTTTTATACTGACCAGTAATCATGCCTGCTCTTTGCTCCAAAGGGAGATACTATCTGTACCTTCCAAGGCTGTTCATGCAAGGATCCTTGGAAAGACAGTTCAGAATGAAGGCAACCAGCACCTTTGCTGGAGAGACATAAGATGCATGGTAGACAATTGTCCCCCAACAACTATAATCTATACCAGTGAAATAAAGTCCCAGGCTATTTGTCTGTTGCTATGTCCCACGAAATAGCTGGACAGATTTTCACCAAAATTACATGACAAGTTAAGGAGTATCTGTCTCAAAATGTAAGCCAAGCAACTCTTGGGGGCAGCCAGGAAATTCACTTTGGTAGGGGCCTCCCCCTTTTTAGAGTTCCTGAAACAAAACTTTGGGAGCCCGAGAGGGCTGCAGATCTGAACTTGAGAAGATATATTAAAGATTTTCATTGGTAGAAAAATCAAGAGGACAGATCTCTACTGCAGTTCTGTCCAGTGGCAGAGTAGAGGTCCTTCTCATTGGGGTCCCAGGGATCTCCGCAGACATTGGCATACTGAGTTACCAGGGGCATAAGGAAGAACAGGAATTGGGAAAGGTAACAGAGGCCAAATGACACCAGGGGACAAACAAGACAGAAGAAAGCTCTATTCAACCAGATCTGGTTTGTGTTTAACTGAATAACTAGACACTGAGCTCTGGACTTAGGGTTTCCTCCGTGTACAGCATATGACCACGTGGACCTGGAGAGCTGTGTCATCATCAACAACGCACACCTGTATTGTACAAGGGCCCGGCCCCAACTCCAGCCCTGCTGCCTCTTGGCCATGTGGCATCAGGAAAGTGAGGAATCTGCCTGCACATCAGTTTCCTCATCTTTAAATGGGCTGGGGTGGATAACTTAGTGCCCAGGGTTAGGGCTTGGACAGCACTCAGCCAATGCCACATAGCACCACTGTCATCGTCATATTATGTATTGTATTCCTGGGCTTCCAAACAGACCCAATCCAAAGCACCTGCCCAGCCCTTCTCTCCTCCACCACCATCCAACAGAACTCATGCTGGGATTCCCCCCTCAGAGCCTGGCACAAGCTTGGACTAGAGACACAGGGGACTGGCTCACTCCTAATTCTAGCTTACCCTGTACCCTATTCTAGGAATGACCTTGGATCTGCATTCATTTTCTGTAGACCTTAGTTTTATCACTTATAAAACGGGGACACTTGCCCCAAGGACACTCCAAAAGTTGTCCTGAACTTCAAAGTAAGAGGAGGGGTAAAGGGGAACAGAAATTTGTTTACCACCTGCTGAGTGCTTAGTAAACACATGATTTCATTAATCCTCATAACCTCCCTACTGCAGAAAACCTTTCTTCCCATTTTGCAGATAAGGAAACTGAGGCCCAGAGGTAGTGTACATCTGGATGGACTCCACACTCACGATGTCACCGCTAAAGGGTAGATATTTGCTCCCTGCAGGGCCATTTCCTGAGGGAAGAGGCTCAGGCTTGGCCCACCCAGCCAAGGAAGGGATGGTCCTGTCTGGTCAGAGTGCCCTGTGCAGGGTCCAGCCTGGGGAACTGATAGAAAAAGAAGCCATAGCTCCAGCCCTGAACTCCAGCCCCTGGGGATTCCTACTCTGCTGGGCACAGGGCAGCTCTCTCTGGCCCTTCCATGCGCCAGGGAGTTACTCACAGACCCACGGTGCCTTTGGGGAACTGGTGACAAGGGCAGGTCATGTGTGTCCCCGCCAGGACCTCAGGGGTGGAGCTAGGCTGGTGGCTGCAGTGGGTGTCAGTTGAGCCCTGGGTCCCCATCACAGCAGGGCAGTTGGCAGATGCTCCTCTAGAGAACCCCCGGGGTAACAACCATGGACCCTGGAAAGGGTTGGGCCTGGGGCAGGGACCAGAGCCAATCCAAGGCAAGGAGAGGGCCACATGGACTGGGGTCCACTGGGATGGCCACTGCCAGTGAGAGGGACCAGGGCACACTTCTCCATGGAGCCCAGGCCACAGGTGCCTTTGACCCTGAGGGCAGATGAGGCTCACAACAGGCCCTGGCACCCGGCTGCCCTGGCACCTGCTGTTGCTGGGCCTGGCTGTGTGTGCCCACAACTTCCTGCCCTCCCTGGTGACACCTTGAAGTAGGGCCCCTGCCAGGCCCAGAGTCAGGAGGCGAAGTAGCTGGCCCAGCCTATGAAGCCCACGGAGCAGGTAAGGGGAGAGAGACTCGACTCAATGCGGGGCCCTGCGGTCAGAGCTGGGAATGGGCAACCGAGGGGAGACCAGCCAGATGGGTGACAAGTAAAGTTAGACTCAGAAGGGGGCCTAGGTTTATTTAAAGTGTTGATATTTTGTCTATTGTGGATTTGTTTGGATTAATTTTAATTTTAATTTTTTTTTTTTGAGACAGAGCCTCAAGCTATCCCCCTGGGTAGAGTGCCATGGCATCACAGCTCATAGCAACCTCCAACTCCTGGGCTCAAGTGAGTCTCCTGCCTCTGCCTCCCAAGTAGCTGGGACCACAGGCGCCTGCTACAACGCCTGGCCATTTTTTGGTTGCAGCCATCATTGTTGTTTGGCGGGCCCAGGCTGGGGATTCGAACCCGCCACCTCAGGTGTACGTGGCTGGCGCCCTAGCCGATTAAGCCACAGGTGCAGAGCCTTAATTTTTATTTTTAATATCATACTAAAATACTATTTGTCTTGACTCCTGAGATTTCTAGACCCCCCTTTAAATTCTGCACCAATGCTGTACCTCACTGTCCTCCTCCTCCCCCCTCCCTGGAGACGTGCCACCTCCACCCCTCACCCTCCCTGGGCAGAGGCCCTCCCCAGAGCACCAGGTGGCAGGCTTCAGCTGATATTGTAGGGGGACCTCCCTTGGGGTCCCCAGGTCCCTAGACACTTAGCCAAGGACCCTCAGCCTGAGTCGCTTCCTGGGACTAGCCCCTCAGGAGCCCAAGCCCACCCAGAGTGCAGATGCCTCCAAGGGAAAGGCCTGAGGGAGAGACCTGGGACCCCAGCTCTCTCTTTTCTGTGTGTGGTGGGAAGTCCCCAGACAAAGCACTGACCATCTGGGTCCCTTTATGACAATCTATGATAATTTATGACAACCGCCAGTTCATTACCAGCTCACTTCACACCCACTGGGTGCTAATCATTTTAGTGGCAGAACCCTTATCTCAGTGGCCCCAGGAGCCATTACCTGTGTATTGTCCAGGAGTTCCACAAAGACCACACTGCCAAACAAGCCAAATTTACAGCAGAGTCCTTTTATTGAAGAGCCAGCTGGTGACTGCCTCAGTGTCCCAACATGGGGTTTCTGAGAGCACCCAAGAGCTTAAGGGGTCGGGTTTTTAAGGATTGGTCTGCATCCTGGTTGGCACGCAGGCAGTCCAGGTTCATTGGGGTGGGGGGGAGTGGGGAGCCAGTAAGCATTGTACAGCAGCAGAATTTTACGGTTAGTTAGCCATGCATCATGCATTTTTTTTTTTTTAATATTTCCCCGTACATTTTAGTTCCAGTACTTTTCCTCCATACATCTTTGGCTCAGTATTCTCTCCACCTGGCATTGTTTAAAGGTCAGTCTGGGGATAGTTAGTTCGTTTCCCAGGTCCAGGAGTTAGTCAAGCAAGAAGTTAGTGAGTACTTTCCCATCTATCTGGGGAGTGAACCAGATTTACTCCATTTTCTTGAGGGCTCACATCCCAGGAATTTGTCAGAAGTTAACTGGTATTTTTCTGCTCTAGCCTAGACCTAACACCTGTTGTTATCCTCATTTTATAGACAGGGAGAAAGGGTCAGAGAGGGACGGCAACCTCCCCAAGGTCACGAAGCACAGGGGCACAAATGGTCCAAGAACTGTAAAAGAGTGCTGTGACCATATCAGCATGTCCTGTATTTTAAACCAAACAGTCCAAGAGCAGGGGTGGTTTGCAGGGCACAAGGAGAAGGCAGTGAGGGCTTGTCTTGGTCTCCCCAAGGTTATCCACTCTGGGGCTTGCTCAGGGCTGTTTTGCTGGGCACCAGGATTGGGCTCAAAGGGCGGATGGATTTGAACCACAGCAGTTTGTCCAGTTGTGGGGACAGATCCAGGCCCATTTTAGGAGCAGTAAAGAGGGAGGTGTTCGCTCCCTCTGTGGATAGCTCAGAGCTGGTGTCACAGATTAGATCCGCCGGAAGGCTGGCTGGTGTTGCTGTCCAGAGAGTAGGGCTCCCCAGAGCTGACAGAGCTGGGGTGGAGGGAGGTGGGGCTCAGCCTTTATCTGCACTCTGGGGAGGTCCCAGGGGCATCTGAATAACAGCTGGATGTATGTCTTGTGTTGTGGAAAAATTGGCTCTGGATGGAAGGCTGCTTGGAGGGCAGATTCCCATACTGGTCTGTATACTTGCAGAGGTTGGAGGGGGCCGCTCAGGAGGTGGGGACTCCTCGGCACCGGGCCTGTGCCCTGGGGTGCCGAGGACAGGCAGGGCCCTGCCGCCAGGATCGCTGTGCCATGGGCGAGTGAAGGTGGAGAGATGGGTCGAGGCTGAGCAGGGAGCAAGGAGCGCACTCATGGCCTGCCTACAGCTTTGTAAAATGAGCAGTCATTTTAGCAATAGTCAGTGAATCATCAAAGAAATTGTGCTTGTTTAAATCGTGTAATTCCACTTCTAGGAATTTATCTTGGTGTGGGGGTGGGGTATGTGTGAGAGTCAAGCTGCGAATGTGGACAATCCAGGACGGTCAGCTCAGCATTACTAATGGGATGACTTCAATACCCACTAAACGGGGTGTGCGGAGCAGCCCTGCCCATCTGCGGTGAGGAGCTTCCACGCACACGCAGAGTTATGTTTCGGAAGCATCTCTAAAATATGGAAAAAATTTTTTACAGGATAAAATGCTAATATGTAGAGTGCTTCCAATTGTGTTTTAAAGTACACATGCATTTTCAAAAGCCTGTGCAAAAATATAGAAAAATTTCCCATGGTGTGTCTCTGGCTGGTGGGACTCCACCACAGTTTAATTTTAGCTTTGTAGTCTTGACTTTGTCATTTTCTGGTTTTATTTTAGAAACATGCATAAGGAAGAGATATTTCTCTTTTATCTCCTATAATAATTTTTAATATAAGAGTAACATGTACTTTTTATTTAAAAAAATTAAGCACACACACACACACACACACACACACACACATATATATATGGCAGAAAATGAGTATTTTCTTTTTTCACCGAAATTTATTCCCAGGGGTGGCCCTGGTCTGTATACTTGCAGACCTTTTCCTGTGCGTGTATGTTCCGAAAAACACACACATGCAGAATCGATGTCTGGATTTGATTTTTTAAAAATAGAGTCGTACTCTACATATTACCAGCTTAGCTTTCTAAACAATCCATTATTGACATTTTCTATATCAATTCACATGGATACACCACATTCTGATGAAAAGAAAAGTCTGGATGAGCCAGAATGTATTTAGTCATTCCTCTACTAAGGGGCATTTAGGTTGCTTCTACTGAAACATATAAACAAGCAATCCTGCGGTAGAAACCCAGGCATTTGTGTGCAGCCATGTGTGTATAAAGTGCACTTACCGTGACCCCACAGGATAGATGCCTAAGAGTGGAACTGCTGGGGAAGAGAATGGACTTCTGAAGTGCTGTGGGCAGTGCCCCGTTGTGCTTCCAAGAAGCTATGTAGTTTCACTGCATGACAGTGAGTGACAGCACCTCCTCCCTGTACCCTCACCAATAAAGGGATGTTGTTAGTCTCTTTTTTATTTTGCCCATCTGGTGAGCAAAACCCAGAACGTGTTGATTATTTTATTGTCTATTTGATTTGGTGAAATTTATTACCCCTTCAGATTTTTACTGACCGACATTCCCTTTTACGAGTTACCTGGTTATCATGCTGCCTGTTTTTCCATTCAGTCACTTGTATATGCAGAGAAGCTATGCATTTGGGGTATTAACCCCTGCTTTACTGTATATGTTGCATATATTTTCCCTGATCTGTTTTAGGCGTCTTTGTTTATGGAGTCTTTCACACTAAAGCTGTGTTAATTTTTATGCATTGGGTTGGTTTAGCTTTTTAGTTATGGTTTCTGGGATCTGCACCATGTATAAGACTGTCATCTTTATTTCAGTGTTACAAAATAGGTTTTCTATTTTATTCTGGTACTTTCATTGGTTTGGTGTTTTGGTGTTTTTTTTTTTTCACTTCGTCTGGAATTTAGTTTTGTGTACATAAAAATGTAACCTTATTTCAAAATTGGAAAGCCAATTGTACATAGCACATTTGTTGAATAAGAATGTAACTTTTATCAAATACTAAATTCTCGATTTTAACATTCTCTCTGTGGTTCTCTGGATGTATTGGTCTATTCCTGCAATTACTGTGTTTTATCATGGCTTTATAGTATCTTTTGGTATTTAGTAGGGAAAGAATCCATCATTATCACTGTTTCTCAAAATTCTTGTTGTTCTTAATGTTGGACTCCAGAGTCAGTTCCTTGATTTTCAGAGATTATTCTTGTGATGTTATGTCTGTAATTTTATGGAATATGCCATTAATCTGAGAAGAACTAATATCTTTACAATGCTCAGCATTTTGTCCAGGAACGTGAAGTTCTCTTTATTCACTCACTTTTCTATTGTATCTGTTACTCAGGTGGCTTTATCATTCTTTTCATGCAAATATTGCTTATGTTGTCTATTCCTAAGGTTTTTAAATATGATTTTATTGAAATTGTATACTTCCCTCCATTGCACATTCTAAATGGGCATTGCTTATGTAGCAGGGAGAGAGATGGACTTGTGTGTTGGTCTCGTATTACACTTTCATATTAGTTCTAATAGATATTCAGCTTATTCTGTTGGTGGTGGTTGTTTTGTTTTTATTTTAGTCAACTATCACATCATTTGCAAAAAAAATTTTTTTCTCTTTTTTCCTAGTAACATGTCTCCTTTTTCCCCTTTAACTCCTTTCAAGGGCTAGAATCTGTAGATCATATTGAATAAAAATAACAACGGGTAACCTTGCCTTGTTACTGACTCTGGAACATTTTGCCACCAAATATGAAGGTTTCTGTCAGTTTGGGCAGATATCCTTATTGAGTTGAAATTTCTTTTAATAACTTAATAAAAGGAAGGATGTTTTCTTTCTTTAAATAAGAAACAAGTGTTGAATTTGTTACTATTAAGTTCTGGAAAACCTTATGTGCATGTCTTAAATACATCCTATTGCTAAGGTGAAGACTTGCTGGCCCATCATGATGGGTATCTTCCAAAGTTAATAAATACCTTGGGAGGTAAAATTGGATTTGCAAAACTTGAGGATTCTTGCTATCACAAACTCTTAGAGTGTGACCTGGGTGTTTTCTGCTTTCTCTCTCAAGTCTTTTCATGGTATTTTGTGTTGTGGTAGCATGTTTAAGACCCAGAGGGCAACTCAATGAGGGGAAGCATTTTGGGATGACTCTAGGCCTTCAGCTTGAAGAGAAATTGCTGAAATGAAAACTGCAGGGGAGCAAGTGTGTAAGGAGATGAGGAGTTTAGTTGGGGTCTTTTGAGGCGGAGGTGCAGTATGCACGTGAATCTGAACCCAAGAAGAGAGGTAAGGGCTAGAGACAGAGGTCTAAGAGCTCTGAGAAGGCGTGGGAGTGCTCTGGGAGGGTCAGAGGCAGACAGAGTGACCACAGGGAGAGCAGGCCCCAGGTTGATGGCCTGGGGTCAGCAGCCATGATGGGCCTGGAAGAAAAGACAGCTGAGAAGGAAAGTGAGTGGTCTCAGATGCCAAGGAGAGAGTGACCAGAAAGAGGGACCTCTTGCAGAGACATTGGGGACTGGGGAGAAGCTGACTTGTCTGGGCCATGGCCTGAGAGGTTTCAGGGAGAGATGGAGGTAAGAGCCAGGGGGCCCTGCCAAGTCCCAGTGTGCAAAACAGTGCCTGGCATAGGTGGGTGCTTGGTGGTCATTGCTGGATGGTGGACAGGTGGATGGATGGGCAGATAGAAAGAGTGGCCTAAAAGATCGGAGAAGGCTTCATGAATTAGGTGGGGCTCATCTACATCTTGATGAATAGAAATGAAAGCAGGTGAGTTTCCAAGTGGGGAGGCCTTGAGTCAGGAATGAACCAGTGTCCTCATCAAGGGAGGTAGCAGGCCTGGCTGGAACATGGATAGTTGTAGGAGAAGAAGAAGCACAGTCCTTTAAAATGAGGCCAGAGAGGTTGGGCAGTCTGAGCCAGCTCGGGATTCCCTCTGCCACTCCACACAGCTACCCACAGGATGCATCACTTGAGGATTTGATGAGTCCCTGCTTGTACCCAGTGTTGCCATCTTCACTGACCGCCTTCGGGGGAGAGACTCACTAGGGTGACTCTAAGGCTGAGGATGGCACCCACCTGGGACAGGGAATAGGCATGGGTACGCCCCCAGGAAGCTGGCCATGCACCTGCCCTGGGCGTGGTTGGAGCCCCCCCTGTGCCTGTCACACCCGGCGGGTTCCTGCTTCAGCCCAGTCCCCGGGGGGGCAGGCAGCAGATGCTGGCCCTGTGGGTTTTAGTCTGAGCCTTAGTCACTGTGGTATTTCTTTGGCGGCGGGACCAAGCTCACCGTCCTAGGTAAGTGGCTCTGAAACCTGTTCTACCCCTCTGCTGTCTCTGGAAAGTCCATTTTCCTCTCTGGGGGTCTATTTTCCTCTGCCCTCCCCAGCCTTAAGAACTGACCCTTCACCTTTCTCCATGGGTCTGGGGAGGTGGGTTGCTCTCGGGGTAACTGCAGGAAGGGCCCCAACAGCAGCAGCCACCCTGGTCAGCTTCCAACAATTGCCCACAGCCCAGTGCTGGGGCTGGCTGGGGTTGGCCAGGGACTGGCTCCTTCCTTTGCATGGGGCAGTTGTCTAAGTGGGCAGCAGAGGCCAGTTTTGATGAAGGTCACAGTGGCAGTGTTAGAGATAGTCCCCAAGTCCCCAGAGTTTGGGCCAAGGGGCAGATGCCTATCCCAGCTGGGGAGGTTACCAGGGTCCAGGGACATGGGGGTATAGGAGGACACCCTGGGGGAGACCAGTGGAGGGTACAGAGAGGGCGCTGGGTTGAGGCTGCAGCTCTCGGGCCTCTATTGAGCCTTGAGAACACGGGATCACAGAGGAACTGGTCAGTGCGGGTGAGGTGACCAGAGTCCAACCCTCCCCAGAGAGGCAGCAAAAAGGACTGGGTCCCTTGCTGCAGAGGCTTCTCCCTGGAGCCTTTCACCCCTGGGCCCGGAGTCTCACCTGCCCATAGTGGGCCTCCCACCATACTCAAAGGGCACCTTAGACTCAGGGGGTGAATGGGGGTTCAAAGGACCATATGGCTGCCAGTAAAGTCAGGAGTCGTCAGAGGTGCTAAGTGGTCCTATGGCAACCATGTCCTGAAGTCTGGGGGAGCCCCTGAGAAACAGCCAAGGCAAGGAGTTCTATGGTTGGGCTGGTGGGGAGGGGAGATGGCAGAGCCTCACAAGAGTCCTCATGGCTAGTCTGTAGAGCCCACTCTCCTGGGAGAGCTGAATGGGCCGGGCTGGGCTTGCGCTTGATCTCCAGGGCTCACTAGATGCTGTGTGTAGCTTCAGGGCCTCCCCCCACACAGACAGGACAGTGCTTTGGGCTGGGCAGGGGACCACTAGATCACAGAAGTCCTGAAAACACTGAAAGATTGAAGTGGGGCTTGAGGTTGGGTCTGTGAGATCCAGAGGTCAGGGCCAGATTTCAAACTCAGACTCCAGAGACCAAGGAAGAGGAAGCAAAGCCTGCCTGGGGACATGGGGAAACTGAGGCTGCAGAGGGGAGCAGCTGGGCCAGACCACTTGGAAGAGATGACTCGCCAGTGGCCTTCAGGAAGGCAGAGGGCTGTCTGCTTTCCAGAGGGCTCAAGTGGGAAAGACAGAGGAGGCAAGCAGAGTCCCCAGGTGGACCAGGGGACAAACTGAGAAGGGTCACACAGACATCAGACAGGAAGGAGGGGTCCCCAACATGCAGGCCGCCCTTCATCCATCTTACACCCTGGCCTCCATCCACACAGGTCAGCCCAAGGCCACTCCCACTGTCAGTCTCTTCCCACCCTCCACTGAGGAGCTCAGAGAGAACAAGGCCACACTGGTGTGTCTGATGAGTGACTTCTACCCGGGCTCCGTCTCCGTGGCCTGGAAGGCAGATGGCAGCCCTGTCACC
>CAUYQV010003666.1:0-15981 GCA_963574575.1 Galagoides demidoff
CATGTGGCTCTAGCAAGCAGTTCTGGACCCACCCAGCATAGGTCCCTGGAGCAGGGAACTCCTCCGCTGGCCCCTGTGGGGTGTGCATGTCTCTGGAAAGCTGTTTTGAGTCTGCCTGGAATGGAGGACTCCTCCATTGCTGCCCCCGTGACACCCACAGCACTAGCAAGCAGTTCTGGGCCTGCCCAGAGCAGGAGCCTGGGGCAGGGATCTCCTCTGCTGCCCATGAGGTGTGCAACTCTAGCAAGCAGTTCTGGGCCCGCCCCAAGGGGGGGACTCCTTCGCCACTACACATGGGGTGCGCGTGGCTCTAGCAAGTAGTTCTGTGCCTGCCCAAAGCAGGGGACTCCTCTGTGGCCACCCACTATCTGCAGGAGGTGTACAGCTCTAGCAAGCAGTTCTGGGCCCACCCAGAGCCCTTGAGTGGGGATCTCCTCTGCCTCCCGTGGGGTCCGTAGCTCTAGCAAGCAGTTCTGGGCCCTCCCAGAGTGGGGGGCTCATCTGCCGCCACTTGTGGGGGTGTGCAAAGCTCTAGCAAGTAGTTCTGTGGCTGCCTAGAGCAAGGGAAGTCCTCTGTGGCCACCCGCTGCCCACAGGAGGTGTGTGGCTCTAGCAAGCAGTTCTGCGCCCAGCCAGAACCCTAGAGCAGGGATCTACTCTGCTGCCCGTGGGGCGCGCAGCTCTAGCAAGCAGTTCTGGGCCCTCCCAGAGTGGGGGACGCATCCACCGCCACCTGTGGGGGTGTACAAGGCTCTCACAAGTAGTTCTGTGCCTGCTCGGAGCAGGGGAAGTCCTCTGTGGCCACCTGCCACCTGCAGGAGGTGTGCGGCTCTAGCAAACAGTTCTGTGCCCACCCAGGGCCCTGGAGCAGGGATCTACTCTGCTGCCCATGGGGCATGTGGCTCTAGCAAGGAGTTCTGGAGGGTCCCAGAGTGGAGGACTCATCCGCCGCCACCCGTGAGGTGCACAAGGCTCTAGCAAGTAGTTCTGTGGCAGCCCAGAGCAGGGGAACTCCTCTCCGGCCCCCCTCCACCCACAGGAGGCTTGCGGTTCTAGCAAGCAGTTCTGGACCTGCCCAGAGCGCTGGAGCAGGGGTCTCCTCTGCCGTCTGTGGGGTGCGCGGCTCTAGCAAACAGTTCTGGACCCTCCCAGAGTGGAGGAATCCTCCGCTGCTGCCATGGGGGTGCACAAGGCTCTACCAAGTTGTTCTGTGCCTTCCCGGCACAGGGGACTTCTCTGTGGCCACCCGCCACCCAGGGGAGGTGGGTGGCTCTAGCAAGAACTTCTGGGGCCTGCTTTGTACCTGTATTTTGTGTTCTTAAATGATCTTCCTTGGATTTATAGCTTGCCGAGCTTCTTTCTGGGCTCAGCTCCCCATCTTTGACTTCATAGATTCTGATTCCAACCAGTTTTTCTTCCTTTGTTCAGGAGCCTCTGACCAGGGTTGCTACCAGTCAGCCATCTTCCCAGAATCCCCCATAATTTTTATTTTTAAATATTAGCTATGTAGTAGGTACAAAAATAATGTTATCTGACTCACATGGTCAAAACCTTTTATTATGTTTAGTTCAAATCTGAAAGGCCCAGAAAAAGAATATAAGTTTGTTCAGAAAGGATTCAGGGATATCTTGCTTAGGTGAGACATAGAGGATGGCTTAGAATGGATATCAAGGTAATATAAAATCATGGGAAGCTATAATAGAATTTTTCAAGAAAATATGAGAAGACCCTAGAAGAAAATTTAGAAGCTAGTTTAAAAATAACTGGATGTGGCTAGGTAGGATGGCTCATACCTGTAATCCTAGCACTCCAGGAGGCCAAGGGGGTGGATTGCCAGAGCTCAGGAGTTGGAGACCACCCTGAGCCAGAGCAAAACCCTGTCTAAAAATAGCCAGGCATATGGCCAACACTTGTAGTCTCAGCTACTCAGGAGGCTGGGGCAAGAGAATCACTTGAGCCCAAGAGTTTGAGGTTGCTGTGAGCTATTACACCACAGCACTCTAAAAGGGCAATAAAATGAGACTCCGTCTCAAAAGAAATAATAAAAGAAATAAATAAATATAAAACAAAAACTGGCTGAACATTAGTTCTGTCTGACCCAGCCAGACATTTGAGGCTTTTTTTTTTTATTCCAAGCATGTAAAGAAATGGGATAAAAAGTTTGCCCACTGTGGTAATAACCACTTACTGTAGTTATCACTAGTTATCTTTGGAATTATAGTTGCTGGTAGTGACTTTTCAGTTAGCATACACTGCAAGTTTCAGTGTCCTCTCACAGCATAAAGTAACCTTTGGTATCCTGAAAAGCCAACTATATCAGGGAGCTCAATGTAAAAGAAAGCAGAGCCTTAGTCTTCAGAGGAACCCACTCATGACTCTTGGGGTTCCCTGAGGAAAAAAGAGAACCCCAAAAAGCGTCAGTGGTAACTTTTCTGTTTCTTAAGGATCTCAGGATTGTGAGAAGTCTCCTTTAGATCCCTTTATGTAGTAGTCAGAACTCTGATGTATTTCTTAGTAACTTTTCCTTTTCTGGCACCAAATAGAGGACATAGGGACTTGAAAGGGTACACATGAAGGACTAAAGATGGAAGATACCGGCAAATGTAAGAACAAATTGAAGGGAAGCCAGTCTGAGAAGATCTTACATTTCCCAAAGGCCAGCGAAATTTTACATTATCTTTGGCAAAATCTATGTTGGCAAGAAAGGAAGTGAATGGAGGGACCACATATATAATTAAAAAGGAGTTTTTGCTGACTAAAAAAAAAATTTATGGAGAAACAGGATCTAAAAGAGAAAAAGTGGAAAGACCTTTTAAATATATATATTTTTTAAATTATCACCTAATTATTAGTTTTTAATTAGGCTGCCTTTTGAAAATGGAGTTCCTAATCTTTTACGTTTTATTACTAAGTTTTTAGCAGGGTGAACAGTAAAAATGCTGGTTTGCCAGCTTTTTTGTCCCTGAAATTTGCATTTTTAATGGAATGGTTTTTCATATACGACTGAAGAAAGAATTTACTCTCAAAAAGCACAAAGATATAATGCAAGATTTTAGACATCCCTGGTACTTATTAATAAATTTTTTTCTTTTACCTCAAGTGAGAAGACAGAAAGCAAACAAACCAGGAAAATGCTTTTATCAGGCTCTATATAGAAACCAAAATTTTAAATCAAAGGTATACTTTCAAATGACATAAGATGAAAACTAGCATACCTGAGACCAAAATACATAAGAATGTTTTACGGCTTTTAAGGAAGGTCTCTAAAGAGGGAACAAGAAAACGCAGCCCTTTAGAAATCAAGACCATTCTGAAAGGCAGGCAAAAAGAAGAAAAGCTTAGATGCTTACCATTTCGGGGGCTCCCAACATTTTGGTTCACTGCTTGCACACAAAGGCCTAATAACTTGTGTGTTCCCATGGATGGAAAATCAAAAGAGACAGTCAGTAAGAAAAACAGGAAATCAAAAGCTGTTCATAGGAAGGTATAGACTGCTAACAAATGGGTCCCCACCCCCCCCAAAAAAAGTAGACTCGTAAATATGTAAATTTAAAATAAACAATCCAACCTAATTTTTATACATAATTTTAACTAATTTTTATAAATGTGTTTTTCCCGAGCTGAAGGAATTTACTTGAGAAATGAGACTAAATTCTGAGGAAGGGACCCAGAAATTTAAAAGATCTTTTTGGGTTGAAATATTTTAACTTTATTTTTAATCTGATTTCTGCCTTTAATGTTGTTAAGAGAATTTTTCCGACTAGCCATAAAACTATTAGGTATCTTTGTTTTAATTTGAGTGTCCCATAAATACAAACAGGGCAATTGTGGCAGGGCATGGTGGCTCGTACCTGTAATCCCACCACTTTGGGAGGCTGAAGCAGGAGGCTCACTTGAGATCATAAGTTCAAGATCAGGCTCACCACCCATAGCTCAGTATTTAGGGCGCCAGCCACATGCGCCGAGGCTGGCAGGTTAGAACCTGGCCCCAGCCCACTAAACAACAATGACAACAACAACAACAAAATAGATAGGCATTGTGGTAGGCACCCATAGTCCCAGCTACTTGGGAGGCTGAGGCAAGAGAATCACTTAAGCCCAAGAGTCTGAGGTTGCTGTGAGCTATGATGCCACAGCACTCTACCAAGAGTGACATAGTAAGACTCTGTCTCAAAAAAAAGAAAGGAAAAACCAGAAGTTCAAGTTCAGCCTGGACAAGATAGCAAGACCTCATATTCAAAAACCATAAGAAAATTAATGGGGTATAGTGGCCTGCCTGCACCTGTAGTCTAGACTCTCGGGAGGCTGAGGCAGGAGGGTTAAGCCCTGAAGTTCATGGTGACAGTGAGCTATACCTGGGCCTTTGCACTCCTGCCTGGGTGACAGAGGGTGACACTGTCTCTAAAAAGGTAGTAAATAAATAGGGAAATTTCTTAATGTAACAGCTGTCTAAGATTTTTTTTAAATACGGAAGTCTTTCTAATTTAAAAGATCCATCATCTATGGTGGCACCTGTGGCTTAGCGGGTAGAGCACCAGCCCCATATACTGAGGGTGACAGGTTCAAACCCAGCCCCAACCAAACTGCAACAAAAAAATAGCCAGACATTGTGGCAGGTGCCTGTAGTCCTAGCTACTCTGGAGGCTGAGGCAAGAGAATCACTTAAGCCCAGGAGTTGGAGGTTGCTGTGAGCTGTGTGACACCACAGCACTCTACCAAGGGTGATAAAGTGAGACTCTGTCTCTACAAAAAAAAAAAAAAAGGAAAAGATCCATCATCTGGCCATTGCTAACTAGAATCCCCAATCACGTATATTTTTTTTTCAGTAGAGACTTAATCTAATAAGCCTCTTCATGGAAAGACCAGCAGGAATTTTTGAGGCTTAGAATAAACTTTTTCACTGAAGTAAGAGGCATTCCCAAAGAGAGTAGAGAAGAGGCAGCCCACATGATCCCCCAAAATACACTCCCAGAAATAGAATAAGGAAGGCAAAAGATCTTTGTTGTCACAGGCAGATGAGAATGGTGTTTGTGGAAACAGTGAATCTCCCAACAAGCACATGGACACATGGACACGTGGGCAGGTGGACACAAGGACATATGGGAGTGCCTCCAGCCACGGACTTACCAATCTGTGACACCAGGCAGGCATTTCCGGGACTGGAGTTTTCTAGCACTAACCTGGTAAGGAAGATTGAAAGGACAAAAGCCCCTTATGGATAAGAGTTCTTAGTAAGACACACTCCCCTTACTAAGAGTGTTGGCAGGTTAGAACAAAGAGAATGCTGCTTAATAATTTTAAGTGACTCAGGTTCCTGTCCTTTCAGTCCGGCCACCTGATGTGACTCAATAATCATGCACAAACCCCGCCTCCACTCCCAGCTGGCAGAGTATTTTTCACTCAGTCACAAAACCGCTTTATATTCTTAGGATATAAAACAGGACAAAAGGGGAAACTTCACCAGAAACCAGCTCAAACAAAAGGCTTAATAGGGCTTGAGGCCTGTTCTTCTACCCGATACTTTTTTGGGAGGACACAGAAAGTCAGAGGCAAAGGAAAACAAAAGCCAATGTGGAAGAAAAGGATCAAACAACATAAGCAATTGTAACAAAAATGCAGAGTTCTGTACCCAAGGACTAGTCCATACAAATGCTTTTTTACCAATTAATATAAATTTTTTAAGGAGAAAGCCACAAGTAGTATTTTTGCCACGCACTTGACTGGAACCCATGTACGGAGAGCCAGCAATCTTCTTACCCTTTCTTCAGGCTTTTCTGTCCTGTGTTCTCTTTAACTGAAGCTTCTAGAGGAGCAGAGTGGTTTGCACAATCTACTAGTTATGTCTAATCCGTTCCGTTGGGTGAACACAAGTTTTCCTTGCCCTCTGATGGGTCAAGCCTCTTAAACAAATGGACAATAAACAAATTAACAAAATTAAAAGTATACAAGTTCATTAATATTCACATGGACAAAGGAGGCCAGCAAACATGAGACACAAAGGCCAGGCAGATGAGGATGAAACACTTTCTTCATAGAAAAGAAGGAAATGGGGGTAGGAAATTTTGAGGGGTACTAAATAACTTAATAAGTCTAAAGAACAGATAATGGCCTGGGACAAAGTTCCTCGGGGTGAGGTGGCAGGAAGGTGAGGGGCTAATTTCTCAGAGCTGCTCTCACAAGAATAAATGAAAAATCTGTCTGAGTGTGGTGATGACTGTTAATTTCTCCTCCGGTAATTAATCTTTTCTGGTTATTTAATGAGATTCTTAGGGACAGGGTCTTAAGACCCTCATATTTCTTTTGGAAAGAAGTTTCTTTCAGTCAGACAAGGAGACTTTTAGAGAGAGGCCCTCCCTGTGCTTGGGAAGGAGAAACAAAAGAAGATAAGAACAGCCTTAGTTCTGAAGAAGCGTCTAAAGTCTTACAATTTTCTTTGATGTAAAAAGTGCTCAAGATATCAAAGCATTGTGCCTTGAGCTAATATTCCCTACGCTCCAAAATTCACACAAGGAACACTCTCAATAAACAGAGCTCTTGCTCTTTGTCCAAAGATGTATGGTTAGTCTTCATCAAATCGATTTCTTTTTTTAATCAAAAAGTAACTTGGGAGTATAGATTTGTAATTTCTTTCTTTTTTCTTTAGATTTATTGAGTTATAATTGCCAAGTAAAAATTGTCTATGTTTAAGGTATACAGGTGTTGTTTTGATATATGACTACAATGTGAAAAGTGTGTCACAATTAAGCTAAGTAACATACCCATCACCTCACATAGTTAACCTTCTTTGTGGTAAGAGCTTTTAACATCTATTCTATTTGTAAATTTCAAGTATAAAATACAGCA
This sequence comes from Galagoides demidoff, assembly GCA_963574575.1. Taxonomy (NCBI): domain Eukaryota; kingdom Metazoa; phylum Chordata; class Mammalia; order Primates; family Galagidae; genus Galagoides; species Galagoides demidoff. The sequence goes on from CAUYQV010003666.1 coordinate 6,844, forward strand.
CTCTTAACCGTAGTGATCATGCTGTACATAAGATGTCCAGGATTTATTCATCCTGCATAACTGAAATTTTGCACCCTTTGACCCATCTCCCTTACTCCTAGCCCCTGAAAACCTCTATTGTACTCTTTTCTTCCATGAATTTCACTTAATATTCCACAGAAGTGTGAGAACATGTAGTTTTTTCCTGTGTCTGGCTTACTTAATTAGCATATAGTCATTGTGGTTTATTCATATCTTCAGGAATAACCGAATTTCCTTATTTCTTAAGGCTGAACTGTATTCCTTTGTGTGTATATAACACATTTTCCTTACATATTCATTCACTGGTGAACACTTACGGTTGGTTCCATGTCTTTAGTCTTTCTAGTCAGCCATCTTGAAAATTCTAAGAACTCTTTGCTATTGTGAACCCTCCTTCAGTGAATCTGGGAGTGCAGACATCTCCTCAACGTACAGATTTCAGTGTTTGGGGCATATACCCAGAAGTGAAAATGATTGGATCATATGTAATTCTATTTTTAAATTGTGGAAAAATACTCATACTGTTTTTCTTAATAGGTATACCAATTTACCGGTTGACATACTCACCAGCAGTATGCAAGTGTTCACGTTCCTCTTTATCCAAACCAACGGCTGTTATCTTTTTCCTTTTTGATTATAGCCATTCTAACAGATGTGAGTGACAGCTCATTGTGATTTTGATTTGCCTTCCCTGCTTAATTGGTGGGAGTGAACATTTTTCATATACCTGTTGGCTGTTCTTAGGTATCTTCTTTAGAAGAAGATACATAAGTCTATTCAAGGCTTTTGCCCATTTTTTAACAGGGTTATTTATTTTCTTGTGGTCAGGTTATTTGGGTCTCATATATTTTTAATATTAACCCTTTATGAGATGTCTGGTTTGCAAATACTTTCTCCAGTTTTATAAGCTGTCTCTTTCTTAATTGTTTCCTTTGCTATAAAAGAAGCATTTTAGTTTGATGCAATCTCTTTATTTATTTTTACTTTTGTTGCCTGTGCTTTCAGTGTCACGTTCAAAAATGGTCCAGACCAATGTTAAGAAATGTATTTTCTATGTTTCTTCTAGATTCTTCTTATACAATTTCAGGTCTCACATTTGAATTAACTTGGGGCTCTGTGGAAGATCAACCGGCCACAAATGTATGGAAATGTATGGATTTTTTTCTAGGATCTTTATTCTGTTCCATTGGTCTATATCTCCTTTTACGTCAGTCCCAAGAACACAGAGTGGGAAAAGGGCAATCCATCTCTTCAATCTCTTCAATAAAGGGTGTTGGGAAAACCAGATATACACATGCAGAAGAACCAAATTGAATCCTTATCTCACATGGTATACAAAAGTTAATTCTCAGCTTAACTGTTATTAGTGTATAGAAATGCTACTGATCTGTTTACATTAATTTTGAGAGCTCAGACTTTACTGAATTTATCAATTTTAGAGTCTTTTGGAAGAGTTCTTAGAATTTTCAAAATGGCTGACTAGAAACATCCATCATCAGATTGTCCCAAATGGAGGAAGAAGTTTCAGGTGAGAAAGTACAGTGTAGTTGATATGCCAAGGAAAAATAACCAGAACCTACCCTTACTAAAAATCCTAAGGGAAAAAGTAGAGGAGCAGAACAGAAAGGAGCTTAATTTTGGCAGCGACTGAACCCTGGGGGATTCAGAGCCTGGAAGAGAGGTTAAGTTAGTGTGGTTACTCTTTCCTCCACTCACATTGCAGCAGTCTGCCAGCTCCTGATCTGTTGCAGAGCCTTTCTGCCTTAAATAATCCAGATTCTGTTGCCATTTGGTAAAGCAAGGGCTTATTGGGAACAGAACACCAGCCTACAGGCCTGCAAAGGATTGCTTCCCCTCACCACGAACTCAAGCTGGGACAGCAGGTACCATATTGTCTGCATGTTCTCCAGGAGTCTCTATCCAGCTGGGGAAGTCACAGCCTCTCTGACTCCCTGTCAGTGGATTCTAAATGAATAATCCCCAGCACTCACTTGAATTGTGACAAGTACAAAGGAATGAAGAGACACAAGGGAGTAGTCATGTTCCTGGAGTTCTGACCCATGTGGCAGTCTGTTCCAAAGAGACCAGGAAGTGTCACGAACAATTTTTAGAACACACGAAGGTGGAATGCAAACTCTACTATGCCAGAGAGGCTCTGGCTCAAGATCCAAAGTTCTCTGCACCCCTCCCAGTGGAGACACTCCCCACCATTTAAGGCCTTCTCTTCCTCTTCCCCTCCCCTACCCACTGCCACAGAGACAGCTGCAATTAAAAAAAGGCTGCTTCTACTCAGGACTGGCAAGTGTTCCAATGGAGATCATTAATTTCTTTTTTGACTAGTTCATTGTTAATGTATAGAAACACAACTGAGCTTTGTATGTTGATTTTGTACCCTGAAACTTTACTGACTCATTCATTAGTTCTACCAATTTTATGGTGGAGTCTTTGGGGTTTTTCACTTATAACACTATGTGATTTGTGAATGACAATCATTTCAGTTCTTCCTTTTTAATTTGGATATCTGTTTTTTTCTTTGCCTAATTGATCTGCCTAGAACTTCCAGTAGTATATCGAATAGAACTGGCAAGAGTGGGCATCCTTGTCATGTTTCTATTCTTAAAGAAAAATCTTTGAGCTTTTTATTGCAGTGTCTGCATCCACTATAGTCCTGTAACCTGTGGTTATCGTATGAGATACATTCCTTCTATACGTAATTTGTTGAGAGATTTTTATCATGATTGGTGAATTTCAACACATGTTTTTTTGAAGGTATTGAGATCATCACATGACTTTTATCCTTCAACTTGTTAATGCGGTGTATCACATTTGTTGATGAGTGTATGTTGTGCCATCCTTGCATCCCAGAGATAGATCACACTTGATTATGGCATATGAACTTTTTAATGGTCTGTCACATTCAGTTTGCTAGCATTTGGGAGAAGATTTTTACATACATATTCAGCAGGGATATTGGCTTATAATTTTATTTTTCTTATAATGTCCTTCTCTGGCTTTGGCATCAGGGTAATGCTGGCATCATAGATTGAGAAAGTGTTTCCTCCTACTTAATTGTTTTGGGAAGAATTAGTGTTAATTCTTAGTTTAAATATTTTGTGGAATTCACCAGTGAGGCCATGATGTCCTCAGCTGTTGTTGTTTGGGGGGAATTTTGGATTACTGATTCAACTCTTTTACTCATGACTAGTTTATTCAGCCTTTCTATTTCCTCCTAAGTTAGTCTTAGCTTAGTAGATTGTACATTTCTAGGAATGTATCCATTTCATCTAAATTATTCAATTTATTGGTATTTAATTGTTTATAGTCATCTTTTTTGATCCTTTGCATTTCTGTGATATTAGCTGGAATGCCTCCTCTTTCATTAATAATTTTATTTATTTGAGTCTTCTCTCTTTTTTTCTTCTGTAGTCTACCTAAAGTTTGGTCAATTTTGTTTATCTTTTCAGAAAATTATCTCTTAGTTTTATCAACGCCTTCTATTGTCTTTCTCTCTTCATTTCATTTATTTCAATCTTTCATTTATTCATTGTTTCAATCTTTATTAAGTCCTTCCTTCTGCAGGCTTTGGGCATAATCTATTCTTCTTTCTCTAGTTCCTTAAAGTGTCAAGTTGTGTTGCATATTTGAACTCTTCCTTTTTTATTATATAGGCATTTATCACTGTAAACTTCTCTCTTAGAATTCCTCTTGCTGTAACCAATAAATTTTGGTATGTTATATTTCCATTTATCTTAAGATTCGAGGTCTGACAATTAAGTTCACAAACTCATCCTACAAAAAGTGCTACATGCCTCATTGCAGAACATCACTACTGTCACCAGATGACGAAGGGGTGACCCTAATGAGATATGTAGCTCTTTTTCAAGGTGAATTTGTGAACTTAATTGACAGACCTCATAAGTTTTGATTCCTCTTTTGATTTCATTTCTTCTTTGATCTATTACTTGTTTAGGAGTTTGTTATTTAATTTACAGATATTGGTGAATTTCCCAATTTTCACCCTGTTACTGATTTCTAGTTTCATAATTGCAATTAAAAAAAATACTTGCTAAGATTTAAATCTTCTTAAATTTTTTAATGATTGTTTTGTGACCCAAAATATTATCTATCCTGAGGAATGATCCATGTGCACTTAAAAAAAATGTATCCTGCTGCCATTGGATAGAATGTCCTGTCTGTGGCTAGTAGCTTCATTTGGTATATAATGCCTTTAATATATGTTGTTTCCTTATTGATTTTCTGCCTGAATAATCTATCTATTTTTTGAATTTCTTCATTGAAGGCCCCTAATATTATTATTAACTGGCTGCTTCTACCTTCATTTCTGCTGACCCAATGCTGGGTGCAAATAAATTTACAATTGTTACATCCTCTTGATGTGAACTTAATTGGCATACTATATAATGACCTTTTTTTGTCTCTCGTAACAGTATATTGTCTGATATAAGTAAAGTCACACCTGCTCTCTCGGTTATCATTTCCACGAATTATATTTTCTATCCCTTTATTTTCATTCTGTATGTGTGTCTCTGATAGAAACAGAGAGTTAGATCCTGTTTTGTTTTAGTTCAGTTAGTCTATGTCTGTTGATTGGAGAATTTCATCCATTTACCTCTGAAGTAGTTATTGATAGTTGAGGACTTAAAATGGCCATTTTCTTTATTGTTTTCTGTTCTGTAGTTAATTTATTTCTTTCTTCCTCTTTTACTGTATTTCTTTGTGATTTAATAAATTTTCATAGTAACATGCTTCTATACTTTTATCTTTTTCGATATTCACTACAGGATTTTTATTTGTGATTACCATGAGGCTTACGTAAAACATTTTATAGTAAAAAGTGTATTTTTTCTTTTTGAGACAGAGTCTCACTCTGTTGCCTTAGGTAGAGTGCAGTGGCATTATCATAGCTCTCATCAACCTCAAATTCTTGGGCTTAAGCAATTCTATTGCCTCAGCCTCCCAAGTAGCTGGGACTACAGGCATGTACCACCAAATTAATTTTTCTATTTTTAATAGAGATGGGGGGTCTCACTCTTGCTTGAGCTAGTCTCAAACTACTGCTGAGCTCAAGTAATCCTCCTGCCTTAGCCTCCCAGAGTGCTAAGATTACAGGTGTGAGCCAACATTCCTGGCCATAAAAGTCTGTTTTAAGTGGATAACAACTTAAGTTCTACTACATCCAAAAATTCCACACTTTAACTTCTCCCTTCACATTTTATGTTATTGGTATCCAATTTACTTCTTTTATATATTGTATATCCATAAACATATTATTATAGCTATAGTTATGTTTAATACTTTTGCCTTTTAACCTTTATAGTATAGTAAAAACTGATTTTACACACCACCCTTATGGTATTAGAGTATTCTAAATTTGACTGTATTGTTACCTTCATAGCATGCTTTTATACTTTCATATGTTTCCATGTTAATATAATCCTTCAATTTCAACTTGAAAAGCTTTCTTTAGCATTTTTTGTATGGCAGATCTAGAGGTAATGAACTCCCTCAGCTTTTGTTTGTCTGCTAAAGGCTTTGTTTTGGTTTTATTTCTGAAGGATGGCTTTGTTGAGTATACTTATATATCATCTTATTTTTCTTTCAACACTTTGACTATGTTATTCTACTCTCTGCTGACCTGCAAAAATTCTACTAAGAAATCCACTAATATTCTTATGGGGATGAAGATTCCCTTACATGTGACAAATCTAGATTTGAGGAAGCTTTTGTTATTTATTTAAGTAAGCTTTCTTCCTCTTTCTCTTTCTTTGCTCCTTCTTAGATTCCCATAATACATATGGCTCTTCTTTTTTTTTTTTTATTAAATCATTGCTGTGTAAATTAATGTAGTCATGGGGTTCAATGTGCTGGTTTTGTATACAATTTGAAATATTTTCACCAAACTGGTTAACATAGCCTTCACGGCATTTTCTTACTTATTGTGTTAAGACATTTATAGTCTACATTTAGTAAATTTCACATGTACTTTCGTAAGATGTACTGTAGGTGCTGTCCCACCAATTACCTTCCCTCCACCCACCCTCCCTCTCCCTTTTCCCCTTCTTCTTGGGCTATAATTGGGTTATAGCTTTCATATAAAAGCTATAAATTGGTTTCATAGTAGGGTTGAGTACATTGGATACTTTTCTTCCATTCTTGAGATACTTAGCCTCTTCTTGATGGTACTCAATAAGTTCTGTAGCCTTGCTTCACTCTATTTCATTCTCTTTGCTTCTTATTTCTCTGACCAAGTAATTTCAAATAAACTGTCTTTGAGCTACCTGCTTCTCTATTCTGCTGGGTCAGTTGTACTACTGAAGATTTTTATGAAAATTTTCAGTTCAGTCAATGTTTTCTTCAGCACCAGGATTTTTTGTATGGTTTCTATCTCTTTGCTGAACTTCTAATTTTGTTAATGTGTCATTTTCCTATTTTTATTTAGCTGTTTTTCTGGGTCACCTTGTAGCAAACCAAGCTTCTTTTTTTTTTTTTTTTTTTTTTTTAGACAGAGCCTCAAGCTATCCCCCTGGGCAGAGTGCTATGGCATCACAGCTCACAGCAACCTCCAACTCCTGGGCTCAAGCGAGTCTCCTGCCTCCGCCTCCCAAGTAGCTGGGACCACAGGCGCCTGCCACAACGCCCGGCCATTTTTTGGTTGTAGCTGTCATTGTTGTTTGGCGGGCCTGGGCTGGGGATTCGAACCTGCCACCTTAGGTGTACGTGGCTGGCGCCTTAGCCAATTGAGCCACAGGCGCCGAGCCGCAAACCAAGCTTCTTTAAGATAATTATTTTGAAATTTTTCAGACACTTCATAAATCTCAATTTCTTTGAGTAACCAGTACTAGTACTCTGTGTCATTTACCTGGTGTCATCAGGTTTCTCTGGTTATTTGGGCTCTTTGTGGTCTGTGCATTTATTACTGTCTGTGCATTTATAGAAGTAGGCATCTATTCCAGATTCCAGACTTATTTCAGTGTAAAAAGTTTTTCACCAGTCAGCCTGTTCAGTGATTCTGGGCAAACTAGCTGGTAAGTTTTATGAGTGTGCTTACTGCTAGAGTTCTTGGGTGAGCTGGCCTGATGCTTGGGCCTGTGGGAACCTATCTGGAGCCTGGGGTCATGGCAAGAGAGGAGCTCACCTGGTGCTGGACAGGCTTAGAACCTGGGACCACAGGGCCTGGTACTTGTGATAATGCTAAAGTCGGGTACACATTTCACTTCCTTTCCTGACATGGGGGGTGGGGGGTGTCTCTCTCTCTTGCACTGTGTGGGTTTGGGGGAGAGATGACACAGGTAATATGAAACTGTTCTTGTATCATCTTTAGTGAGATTTTCTTATTTCTGTGCTCTACCTAGATCCCATAATCTCTCATTTAGATTTCTTAGCTCTTATAAAGATATCTTTTTGTGTTGATAGCTGCTCAAACTGATGTTTCTGTGAGGGGACAAGTACTGGACATTCCTATTCCTCCATCTGGCTTATGCCACTTTCTTGAAGATATTTCCTAGTCCTATATATATTAAAAGCTATTTGCAACATAGGATAGAGCAAAGACCAGTTTCTTCATGAAATGTGTCTCACTAGCTAATAAATAAAATAAATAAATAAGTCCCTTAAGCCATCTAAGGCTTATTTTCTTCTTCCATAGAATGGGAATAAGAGCTTACCTCCATATTTTTGTAAAAGAAATGAAGGCCCGGCATGGTGGCTCACGCCTGTAATCCTAGCACTTTGGGAAACTGAGGTGGGTGGATTGCCTGAACTCATGGTTCGAGACCAGTCTGAGCAAGTGCAAGACCCCAATTCTAAAAAATAGCCAGGCATTGTGGCAGACGCCTATAGTCCCAGCTACTTGGGAGGCTGAGACAAGAGAATCACTTAAGCCCAAGAGTTTGAGGTTGCTGTGAGCTCTGACACCATGGCACTCTACCAAGGGCGACAAAGTGAGACTCTGTCTCAAAAAAAAAAAAAAAAACCAGTGATAAATATTCTGGGGTATTTGAATCAATGATTTTGATTAAACCTTATAACTTTGAAGTCTACTACTAAAAAAATAAAAATTTAGAAATTTAAAAAGAAGAACTGAATGTGATTATTTGTATCAGCATTTGGTTTTCTTTTTTATTTATTTTAATTAATTTTTAATTAAAATCATAACTGTACACATTTATGAAGTATAATGTGATGATTTGATATACAATGTGGAATGCTTAAATCAAACTGATTAACATCACTATCACCTCACTTACTTGCTTTTTGTGGTAAGACATTTAAAACTTACTCTTAGTTATTTTGAAATAAATCCTTGCATTGTGCACATTGTCTGAGATCCCACCAAATGCCCTTCTTCCTCCCACCAATCTCCATACTCACTTCCCCTCCCCTCTTCCTCCTCACCCCTCCCCCTTGCTAGACTATATTTGTGTTTTATCATTCATAAATATGTGTAAGTGTGTAAGTGTTTATGCATTGGTTTCTAAGAAAAACATGTTCCAACTCCATCCAGGTAAACATAAAAGATGTAAAGTCTCCATCTTTTTATGGCTGAATAGTATTCCATGGTATGCATATATAACAATTTGTTAAGCAGTTGGTTTTCGACAAATCTTTACTGAGAGAATTCCTGTGTTCCTGACACAGTTCCAGTGCCAAGGACACATTATCAGAACAGAAAGACAAAGCTCTTACCTTTATGGAGCTCTCATATTGTTTTAAAAAATTATTCTACTCTAGCCCGGGCAACAGAATGAGAGCCTATCTCAAAAAATTATTCTGACACTTATTAAAACTGTAAAGATTTTATCTGAGACAATATGTTAAGAGTACCACAGTAATCGGCCTGGGTGAATATTCCCTAAGGAGGACACCCCGGGCAATTGAAGCAACATCAAAAATACACTATTGGGACCTGATCAAACTAAAGAGCTTCTGCACAGCCAAAAACACAGTAAATAAGGCAAGTAGACAGCCATCAGAATGGGAGAAGATTTTCGCAGGCTATGTCTCTGACAAAGGTTTAATAACCAGAATCCATAGAGAACTTAAACGTATTAGCAAGAAGAAAACAAGTGATCCCATCTCAGGGTGGGCAAGGGACTT
>CAUYQV010003669.1:0-25503 GCA_963574575.1 Galagoides demidoff
GGAGTTAGGTGATATCTCAAAGTAGTTTTGATTTGCATTTCTCTGATGATTAAGGATGGTGAGCATTTTTTCATATATCTTTAGGCCGTGCACTGATCTTCTTTAGAGAAATTTCTCTTCAAGTCCCTTGCCCACCCTGCGATGGGATCACTTGTTTTCTTCTTGCTAATAAGTTTAATTTCTCTATGGATTCTGGTTATTAAACCTTTGTCAGAGACATAACCTGCAAATACCTTTTCCCATTCTGAGGGCTGTCTGCTTGCTTTACTTACTGTGTTCTTGACTGTGCAGAAGCTCAAAAAGTAGAATCTTTATAACATGTCCTCCAGGGTTTTGTTGGGAGGTGTCCCCAAGGTCCTGATGGGTGATGGTCAACAGCGTCTGCTCATGTCCTTCCTGTCTTTTAAACCAAATCGACTCCTTTGGGACCTCTCACAGCCTGGACTTGTCAGCCCTGCCTGCAGCAAAATTATTTTGTTCCTTCTCCTCCCTCAAAACCTTACTCTGGGCTTCTGACTCAGTGCTGCACCTGCCTCGTCTTCCTGCTTTGTTTCCTGTGTCTGCCTCAGAGCCAGTCCTTGACCTTGAAGACAGATTTTGGCTTTTGTAGCTTTGACCATTGGCATCCAAAATTACTTATGCCCTCATTTTCTGTCTCTTTCTATTCCTGGGTACTCTAATGCTCAAGGGCCTGCTGAGTCCCCCTGCAGGACCTCATGTCACTGTCAGAGGGCTGGCCACCTCAGCTTGCCCCTGTTCCCTCGGGGATGGGCACACAGTGTGATACATGGTAATAAGAATGATGCTGATTGGTATTTATTGAGCACTTGCTGTTGTCTTGAGTGATTTAAATAGATTTTTGCATGTCATTTTATTCATTTATTTTTATTTTTATTTATTTATTTTTTTGAGACAGAGTCTCACTCTGTCAACCTGGGTAGAGTGCCGTGGTGTCTTCATAGATAAGCTCATAGCAACCTCAAACTCTTGGGCTCAAGCAATCCTCTTGCCTCAGCCTCCTGAGTACTGGGGACTACAGGCATGAGCCACAATGTGCAGCTAATTTTTCTAATTTTAGTAGAGATGGGGTCTTTTGCTCAGGCTGGTCTTGAACTCCTGAGCTCAGGAGATCCACCAGCTTCGGCCTCCCAGAGTGCTGGGATTACTGGTGTGAGCCACCATGCCCAGCCCATTGCATGTTATTTTAGCTGCAAATCTGCAAAGTTTTGTCTTCATTTGGAGGTGAGGAACGTAAGGGTTGGCCAGGGTAAACTCAAAACCACACATGTGGTTGAAGAGGAGCAGAATATGCTACCCCCAAATATGCCCTTAGGTGTAAGGATTATTTTGAATTGATGTCAGTGGAGAATCATTCCAGGCAGGAAGTCTCTGCTTTCCCCTTAAGGGCCTGAAGGCAGGGATTGCCCTTTGTGAAGGTGGCCTCCTTGTGCGGCCCCTGCCTGGGAAGAGGAGAGAAACTCTCATCACCTGAGACCAGAAGCCGACCTTGAGACGAATTTGCATAAACAGACCTTATTAAAAATAACCTTTATCTCCCATTAGTTCCTTACATATTTCCTAGTCACTCCCCATGATTTATCTTCACTTGAAGCCCAAACCACCTTTCCTTTGTTAAAAAGGTATATAAGCCCCTCAAGTCGAACTGCTTCCTTGAGCTTCACCTCTTTCCTGTGCACAGAAAGATTGACAAAAATCGTGTGCCTTTTTTTCCTGTTAATCTTTTTTAGCTTAATTTACAGTCCCCCAGGCACTGAACCTAAGAGGGTAGAAGAAAAAAATTTTCTCCCCAACACAGTAAATGTAATTCAGTTTGTGGGCCCCAGGAGACCTTCTCTTCCTTCAGTGGCATCTGTCCTCTCTTCCCTTTCTCCTTCCACTGCCTTAACCAGACCCTCATCAGCTCCTTCAACCGAGATAGAAGCTTCGTCGCTCTTCCCTTGATCCACCCTCCACTGCTGCCAGGGAGCTTTCTAAGGAGCAGGTCTGAGCCTGCCCAGCTCCCGTGGGAAGCCTGGCAGCGGCGCTCTGCTGACAGGAGCAAGGGGTCCGCTTCTCATCACTGCCCACACCTGTCCCATGCTCACCAGACTCCTGTCTCAGGACATTCTGGGCTCCTTTGGCCCATGTGTTCTTCCCTGCCCAGATTTTCTACCCTTAGACTGGGCCGTCTGTACCAGAGCATCTGTTGACTCACCTCCCCAGGCTGGTCTTGAACAGCACCTCCTCTGTTAGGTCACCGCCCTGGAGTTAGTCACCTCTGCCACTTAGAACTCTTTCGATATTACATTTTGATGATGTGTTTACAAGCTGTCTCCCCTCCGCACCCAGTCAGTATTCCTTGAGGACAGGGACTGCTGTGTGCTCATCCTGTATCCCTGACACCCAGCCCAAAAGGGCGAGAGACTGTCTTACCCTAAGTGATAAAACAAACAGCTCTTTGTGGGGAGGGGGTACAATTTGAAATATTTGTATCAAACTGGTTAACACAGCCTTCATGGCATTTTCTTAGTTATTGTGTTAAGACATTTATAGTCTACATTTAGTGAGTTTCAGGGTAATTGGTGGACCCACACCTACGGTGCTTCTTACAAGGTACGTGTGAAACAAACGGCTCTTTTATGTCTCAACTATGCTAACTTATTTTCGTAAGGATTATGATATTTGAGAACTTTAAAGCTTAAAATCACCTACTCCAATCCTATAATTTTTACAGGCAGGGAAACGGGGTCCCTGAGTGATGATGTAACTGGCTAAGGAAACAGCACCGTTGGGGTGTCAGTGGGCCAGCCTCCTGTTCCTCTGGTGTGGAGCCCTGTGGCCAAACGGCTGTGGCACCCCATGCTGAATGGAAAGGCACCTGTGTCCTGGCTAGTGTGACACGGGGTGTACGTGTGACAGAGGGAAACCCAGAAAGCCATGGTGCTTTCATTCAGCTTCCCGGCCACTGCTGACACTGCTGAATTAACTAGAGCAGGTCTGGAGCACTGATTTTTATGTGGAAAGATCGTTCCTGGCGCTCTACAATTATCCACATAGCCAATTATAAATGGTGAGGAAAAGAAGCCCCTCAATGTTTTGTTTTAATTCCAGAAGAGACCTAGTACTTACCTATCAGAGAATGCTAGAAATGGACAAACCGAGTTGACTTTAATGTCACTATAAAATTATTTCCTTTCATGTTGCCTCATAGTGGATGATTCACACAATCATAATTTGAGGGAACAAGACCTTTGATATGAAGTAATTTAAGTTGCTCTTTGGCACCTTCAAGGTTAAACCAGGGCAAAAGTCTTACTTGGCCAAGATGGTAGAGTGAGCCAGGTGAGCTCACAAACACCAGGTGAGCATTGATTGTTGTTTGCCAAGCCGTCTCCCTTTCTTTTGAGACTGTGTTTTGGGAAACTGCTGGACTAGTATATGATGTGGAAGGGAGTTGTTCTTCTACAATTTGACCTCAGCTCCCTAGTGTTGTGTTTGTTGCTAGGTGGGAAGTTGGCTTGAACTGGCCCATCATAGGACCATATTCCCTGGCATCAAAGATTGGTTGGAGAATGGGCCTGTGTCCTAAATTAGACCAAGCAGAATCTTTTCTTGATTTTTTTTGTTTGTTTGTTTGTTTTTACAAAATAGAAGCTGGTAGGAGGTAAGAAAAGTTTTTTTTACTTTTTTTCCTTAATACTAGCAAAATATGCAAATATATGAGCATAAGTGGCTCTGGCTACCCCCTTGGGTTTTTTTTTTTTGCAGTTTTTGGCCGGGGCTGGGTTTGAACCCACCACCTCTGGTATATGGGGCTGGTGCCCTATTCCTTTGAGCCACAGGTACCACCCATGGATACCCCCTTGGCTAGATGAAGCTGATCTTCAGGAAGGAAGCCACCTGCAGAGAGAAGCAGGAGGGGAGGACCAGGAGAGAGGGAGGACAGAGACAGGGCGGACAGAGGCCTTCTGCAGGGGGAGGTCCTGGGTTCCTCCTTCATGAGGCTCCTTGTTTTCTATAACCTGGTATCAGCTGGTCTTTTTTTTTGCGTGTTGGGTTTTGAAGCTTTGTAGTTAACCACAGATAGAGTTCTAACACAGGCAGATTTTGTTTTGCTTTGTTAGCCAAACAAGTTAAGCAAATGTGCCTTTTTCTCTCCTAGACCATAGATCACATTTTCTGTGTGAGGTAAATATTGATAAGCATGTTATGTTATTTTTTCCTAACTTCTCTCCTACTTTGACATTGACTCCATATTATTTATTTAATAGGCAATTAGAAAAATTAAGTTTGAAAAATGTGTCTAGCAACCTGGCTAAACTTGTCCAACTGCCAGGTAGTCCAGTCTGCCAGGTACACCTTAATCTGGAAAATTTCTTTAAAAACTAACCAGTTTGGCTCGGCACCTGTGGCTCAAGTGGCTAAGGTGCCAGCCATATACACCTAAGGTGGCAGGTTCGAATCCAGCCCGAGCCCGCCAAATGACAATGACAGCTATAACCAAAAAATAGCCAGGCGTTGTGGCGGGCGCCTGTGGTCCCAGCTATTTGGGAGGCTGAGGCAGGAGACTTGCTTGAGCCCAGGAGTTGGAGGTTGCTGTGAGCTGTGATGTCACAGCACTCTACCCAGGGGGACAGCTTGAGGCTCTGTCTCACAAAAAAAAAAACTAACCAGTTTGATACAAAAGTTTTTGTCAAAGTGTTTTCTGGAACACAATGGTACTGAGTCTCTCAAGTGGCATCCTATTTAAAGCAGTGATTCCTTTAAATTTTTTTTTAATCTTGTACACAGGCAACAGCAGAACACTGAATAGATAAATTAATCAAATGAAATACATTATAGATTGAATTCTGGAAATTTGAAGATAGGACAACTAAATGGATTTCACTGAGTAGAGTGGCTGGAGGTGGGGTAGGGCTTAAAAACAAAATCTCCATGGCTTTAGTTTCTTTGAGATTTTTCCTCAGGAAAGGGTTGGGACCTGGTGTGTGGGTAAAAGAAAATGAAGAGGAAAAAGTGTTAGAATGCCACTCCATGTGTCTGGACATCCGAGAAGGACTGGGGCAAGGGAAACCACTATTTCTCAAATACTGTTTACCAGTCCTTGAATTTTTTCTTGTCTGAAAGGTTCCTTTCACAGATAGAAGGAACAGCAAAAAGAAAGAAAATTTATATTGAGTTCTGCAGAGCCAAAGGCAAACCAATAGTTAGAGCCCCTAACTCTAACTCTAATATTCTAAACTTTATTCTGTATCAATTTGTGTTATGAATTTGGAAGTAAACAGGAATGGAGACAGAGACTGAATTTAGACACCCGTCTAAATTTCCTTGTCCAGAATTTAGCGGGTGCGTGGTGGGATGGCTGGCAGGAGGTTCGGATGAAGTCGAGGGAACCACTGGGCTGGTAACTCATGATTTAAGTTTGTTTCAATTGTTTGGGCAACATCAATATGTTGCTCTTATATAGAAATAGAAGTAAAAGGACATTTGGGTTGATGTTGTTTCTGAGTTTTTGGAGGCACTGCAGTAGGCATTTATTTATTTATTTAGACAGAGTCTTACTCTGTCACCATGGGTAGAGTATTGTGGGAGCATAGCTCACAGCAACCTCAAACTCTTGGGCTGAAGCAATTCTCTTGCCTTAGCCTCTTGAGTAACTGAGATTACAGGTGCCTGCCATAATGCCTGGCTATTTTTAGAGATGTGGTCTCACTCTTGCTCAGGCACTTGAACTCAAGCAATCCACCCGCCTTGGCCTCCCAGAGTTGCTAGGATTACAAGTGTGAGCCACCATGCCTGCTGCTGTAGGCCTTAAATAAATGGAATGGAGATTGAGATCCAGGGAAGGAAGACTCAGGGTGATGACATCCATTGCTTAATTAAAGATCTTAGTGAAAACTGGAGTCCTCCAGGAGAAGAAATCCACCCCCTTGGGAAGCAGTCTTGTCATATGGAGGAAATGGTAGCCTTTTGGATAGTGGTTTTGAGAAAGGAGTTAGGCAGTTAGGACAGGGTCAGAAGGAGAAGGTTGACAGGACAAGGAAGTCGCAAGAATGTGAATATACTTAGCTAAGACAAATGTGATCAACAGGGACCCCTTAGTTATTTTACTTTAACCAGAACATCTCTATCCAAAATAAAGGGGAAATTCCATTAATTGGGGCAAGTGCACAGTTGAGGCAACAGTGTCCCTACATGAACTACCTCTCATTACCATAGCAAAAGTCACATGTACCAGCAAGTGCTATAACAGTTTACAAGTCCCATGGCAACTCCCAGAAGTAAAGGGGAGGGTTCCTGCTTCTAGGAACTTTCCATCCTTTTCCCAGAAAATCCAAGAATATTGAGCCCCCAGATTAACATATTGTTAGGGATTAGTGTAAAAGGACAGGTTCTAACCCCGGAGTCACACTCTTCCTCCTTGGATCAGTCCCTTCTTTGACCTTTTCTTGAGCGGTATGCTGTCCTGTCAGTAACTCTATCTGCTGATACTTCGTGTTGGAGTTCCTCTTCTACTTGAGACTCTGTGCTTGGTGCTTCAATTTCTTCCCCTAGGCGGGCCAAAGAACCCTCTTTGCTGGTGCGGGCAAAGGTCTGGGCTGATGTTGCATTTGTGAATACTGAAAATACTTTGTAACTGGAAATTGTGTCCTGAATTATCCTGATAACCATATGTTTCTGTTCATGGTGACACCTAACTTACCAATATTTCTCAACTATCTACAACTTGGCTGAGCATGACAGAGTGAGAAAAAAATGACCAAACGAGATGGCCCTGGGTCAATTTACTAACGCCTCTGCACCTGTCTGTAGATGTTCTTGCATTCTTCCAGTGTTTTATCTCTTGAGTAGAGGCTCCACTGCCCTTCTATTTGCAGAAACCAGACGGGAACCTTCATTCCCTCATCTGGGCACACACATCCATCTCCAGGTCATGCCACACTAACCTAAATGGCTTGCAAACCTTCCACCCTTCTTCACCAGCAGGGGCTCTTAACTTGTTTTTTTTGTAATGAAATCTTTTTGGTAGTCTGGTTGAGTCCATGGGCCCCTTTTCAGAATAAGATTTTAAAATGTATGAAATAAAACACATAAGGTTACAAAAGCAGCAATTATGTTAAAATGTTATAAATAGGGTGGCACCTGTGGCTCAAAGGAGAAGGGCACCGGACCCACATACCGGAGGTGGCGGGTTCAAACCCAGCCCTGGCCAAAAACTGCAAAAAACAAAAAGTTATGAATAATTTTGAGTTATAATAATTATATGTTTCTTTCTTAATGCATCCTCTGATATGATATAGTGGCAGGACTAACAGCTATAGTCATTTTCCATTAGTAAGGAGTATAAGTGATTTCTGGAACTACCTGCAGAAATTGTAATGTGATCTGAAATCAACTGAGTTCTCGTGGTAGCAAGGTAACAGGTACTGGTAATATTACTTGTTCTTTGTTGGCTACATTCATAATGGAAGGAAATACTAAATTTTAGTTAGAGGTTGGTAAAAAGAAAGATATGCTTGTTTTCTCACGTTGTTTACAGAGTTCCATGGAGCCTAGATTGCCTTTGCCAAGGCCAACACTGTTTTCTCACCCAATTTATTGCCATGGGCTTCTATTGTGTGTGTGTGCTTGCCTGAGTCCAAAATGTCTTCTGTTGGGCAGCCAGGTGGTGTTTTCAAAATGCAACCTGCTCCCCCAACACACACACACACCTCAACTACTTTCCATTGTTCTCAGAATAGAGACCAGAAGGCCTGGGGCTCAACTCTGGGCTTCTTCCTTGTTGTGGTTTTTCAGAGTTCCCTTCCATCACGAGGCTTTTGCACTTGTGTTTCCCTCTGGGAATCCCCTGCGTGCTTCTCCTCACTAGTGACCTCTTCAGGGACTCAGCCTAAACTGTCACCTCCTTGAGGAAGGCCTCCATGACTTTCTGAGCAATTCTAGGCCTCTGTGGCACCACATGCCTCCTGTTCCTCAGAGGTGATACTGCACTGATTTGTGTGATTCTTTGACTGATGTCTATCCACCCATTGGCTGTGGGTTCCATGAGAATGAGTCCCACGCTATATCCCCAAGACAGTGCCTGACAATAGAGTACAGGTTTGTTAAATATTGAAGAATAAATGAATGAATGAATAAGTAGTTCTAAAAGCATTTTAAAAGCTGAAAATCCAGTGATGTGGTGGAGATTGGTGTGAGGAGAAAAGGGAGGCCTTAGAGGCCAGCACATGAAAGCAGGGAGACATGATCATCTCTCCTTTGGGGAGTGACAAGCAAGGAAGTCACCAAAGTCAGTCGTCCCCTCCTCCTGAGTTGAAACCTTTCAGTGCAAACTAAAAAGGGAGCTCTATGTATAGGCCCCAAGAGCACCACTGTGTTACAGGAGAGAACATTAACTTACATTTCTAAGGTCAACCCTAAATGTTAATAAAAGGGTAAATTACATTATTGGTCTTCACATATTAAAAAAAGAAATGTTACCAAAAATAATAAAAGTCAAGACTTGCTCTTGAAAAGAAAAGTTTGTCTGGAAAATAAATTAATATATGAGTTCAGATAAACTGTACTCTGTGTGTTTCTATATAAAATACATTTATTCCTTTTCTACAAATATTTGATCCCAACACTTACTTATTTAATTTCATTATTAGATCTAAAATGTATTTCTTCAGCAATATAATCTAGAGGTGGAATTTTTGGTGGGTTGATGTTATCCGTGGAGAAGGGTATTAATGAGGCCAAATTATGGGTAATTTTCTCACAAACTGGTGATGATTTTGTGTTCTCTAATACAGATTTTACTCTTACATCCAGCTAGATGTGGTGCAAAAGCAGGCCTATGAGACTAAATAGGCTCAGTGCCTGTGGCTCAAGCGGCTAAGGTGCCAGCCACATACACCTAAGGTGGCAGGTTTGAATCCAGCCCAGGCCCGCCAAACAACAATGATGGCTGCAACCAAAAAATAGCCGGGAGTTGTGGTGGGCACCTGTAGTCCCAGCTACTTGGGAGGCAGAGGCAGGAGACTCGCTTGAGCCCAGGAGTTAGAGGTTTCTGTGCGTTGTAATGCCACAGCACTCTACCTAGGACAACAGCTTGAGGCTCTGTCTCAAAAAACAAAAAAACCTGCATGAATAGTCGGACCAAATCCACTCTTGATAGTTAAGAAATGACTTGAGGTTGGCTTGTACTACGTATGATATAATTCTGGATACCTATCATGTTCAAGGCTTGTAGTAGACACCGATGAGTGGCAGTCCCATCTCTGCCATTATAGCACTGGATTTTTATTTTTTTTACGTGAATGGATGATTATTACTGAAGCTGGCTATTATGTGAGGACTCCTTTTATGGGGAAAGATATACAAATGTTAGTCCTGGGCTGGCCAAAGATATAATGCTCTTATTTGGAATCCTCATGGGGAAGGATAAGTTATTAGGCATTCAGCCCACGTGCCTTCAGTGTGTGAGGCAAAGATTGGAAGGACAGCCCCCTGGAGACTGTTCCCTCTAATGCAGTTCCTATCTGGATGGTGAACACCTGGAAAACACCGCCCAGGATGTAAGCGTCAAACACACAGTTATCTGATTGGCCGACTTCCACTCTGGTTGCTCATCATATACTTAATGCGAGCACATGTACCGTCCTCCTTCCTGTGAATCAAGTTGGCAAGCCCAATCTGGGAAAGTGACCGGCTGTGCCAAGTGGGGCAGAGGGCCCAGGTTATAGCCACCGGTGACTCGTGGGGCCCATTTTCCACTGGGCCAGATCCAGCAGCCTGAAACAATGCTATGAAGCTGTCACACTCTGTTGTGTCAGGGTGACTCAAGCACCTTTGGGCTGGGACCATTGAAATGATGGACTGTTACGGTCTTTCCTTGTAATGCCCATTTAATGCCTGTTCAGGGAGTACTTCATTTACACATCACTTACAGCTAGACTTATGCAATTTGGGGTGAAAATTCAGTATTGTTCTTGCACAGGAGCCATGCTCTTATATAAGTGAGATGATCCCCTGTACTCTAAATACAGGCCTATACACATATTTCTTAACCTTTTCTGGTGTGACTTATGGAATTCTATTACAATTTTTAATGAAGATAAAGCTCAGATTTCAAAGGAAGAAAAATACGTTGAACCAAAACATTTGGATTTTGCTTATGGTAATTCTTAGGAAGAATTCACAAGAGTTACAGTCTTGTGTGATACGCTTTAGACTAGAGGTTATTACCTTATCTATGCATCAGGGTTGATAGGTAGTAGGAATGCAAATGCCAATATGATCTACACCTTGGAGCAGTCAGTCAAATCATTGTGTTCTGTACTTGCTGGGTCATTTCAGAGATGATCTATAAATATTTTTTTTGATTTCTGTGTCATAGAATTAAAAAGCATAGAAGGTAGCTTTATGCTCATATGAGAATAACTCAAATTTAAGATATAAAGGCTAGCCATGGTCCACGGAAATCTTATAATCTTCAGATATCAAAATAGAAGAAAAATTTTTTTCAAGTCAGAGTTCTCATACATTAAAGAAATGACTGGGCAAAAATGAGGTCTCTTTCCTTAGTATAGCAGTTCTCAGCCAGCGGGTCACGACCTGCAGGAAGTGTATTAAAGGGTAGTGGCATTAGGAAGGTTGAGAACCACTGCCTTCATAGTTACATAAGTAGAGACACATATTTCACTTATTTATAATGATTGTAAATGGCCAGGTGAGAATGTTAAAATTGCCACCACCAGAAAAATATCAGTCAATGTTGATCCGTTTTTGTTTTTTGGTGAGTGTAAAAATGCAACAGAAGATACAATTCTCAGACTGTTCTTTTAATTAAAATTGGAAATGAAAGAGTTATGTGAGGGATGTTTCTCCGAATGAGGAATATCGATGTTTTAAATTGAATTCTGCATTGAATTTCCAATAAATTGGAATGCAGGGATTTCTCTCCAATTACGTGGAACATTTTAGCAGATTAATGACTGGTCATTTCAAGCGTCAAAAGGACTCCACCAGCTTGTGAGGGGAGGAAATGAATGCTGTGTTTCCGTTTCCATTTTGTTCATCTGTAGAGTGTTGATGCCACTAATTGGTAATGGATGGCGTCGCTTGCAATGATTTCACCCGTGTTACTGCACCTCTGTCCTGGCCAACCTTGGTTGCAACCTATGGTTTTGAAATACCGTTTCTCCTCAGTAACGATGAAGCTGGAAATGTCTCTTTGTACCTGGTTCACAGTTCTTTTTACCTTTCACAGTCTTCCATGAATATAAAACCCTGGGGTCCGGATGATCTGGGTGCCTGTTTTATTTCTGGCCCACACATCTTGAGAGAGCACGTGTAAGCGGGCCTCCACTTTACAAAGATGACTGAGCACTGTGGAGGGATTTGCGGTCCCTGTAGAAAAGGCATTATAAAGCAGCAGAAGAAAAATGGAAAAATACAAAAACCGAAAGGAAATTCCCCAAACAGCACAACAAAAAGATTTCCTGTAGCCATGGAGAAGTCTTCAGCACCCCAAACCCCGTCTGAATGGCGGGTGCACACTCCTCATGAATAGCGCATGCAGAGCTGGCTGTAGATAAAATGATGGCGCCCGTCTCCCGTTTGCCTTTTGCTTGTTCAGCTTCCCAGGTCGGCACCGGTTTTTTTCCAGGAGCTTCGCTTCCACTCTTCCTCCACTTCAGGTGCTCAGTATTCCTTTTGATCTTTTTATCCTTGTTCAGGTAAGGATGCCTGTTTTCTGGACCCTCACACACCCTGGGGTACAGAGCGGCGCGGGTGTGTGTGTGTGTGTGTGTGACCCCTGCTTAGTGCGAAAGAGTCTGCAGGATTTCAGCCAATGCAATAAAGTCGCCTAATTCAGTTGTGTTTATCACTCATTTGGCCTCTAATTTCAAACAGGACCTTGCATTTCACACAAAGCAAAAGAGGACGGCTAGAAGTGGGAAACGTGAGGACTGAGGCCCCGAAGGAGGAAGCGCAGATGACATGTTTATTCTGTGCACTCTTGCTTACTTCCCTTTTGTCTAGGGTGACCAGACATCCCGCTTTTCAACAATTTGTCCCGCGTCCCGGGGCGTTTTTAAAAAGTCCCGATTTTTGGAAAGAATGCACGAACCGGGCAGGAGAACAAGAAGGGAATATACGGTTTTCGGCTGCCCTGTGTCTATTTCGCCAGAATATGAGTTTTATATTATTTTTGTTAATTTTATAATGTTAAACTGTAATAATAACAAATAATTGCTGGGAAGTGATTATCAAGAACTGCTTATTGGGCAGCGCCTGTGGCTCAAAAGGGTAGGGAGCCAGTCCCATATGCCAGAGGTGGCAGGTTCAAACCCAGCCCTGGCCAAAAAAAAAAAAAAACTGCAAAAAAAAAAAAAGAACTGCTTATCAAAGTTTGCATTGTTGTCAGGCCCTGCCTTGCCCGGTCCCCCGCCCCGCCCCCCAGCCATGTTGTCCCGCCTTACGGATGTTAAAATCTGGTCACCCAGATTGTCTCATAAACACTTTGTATATTTGTATATTTGTCCCAGTTGGTCTCATAAACACTTTGTATATTTGTCTTATTATAGAAACCACATTTGGCTTGATCATCTTGATTTTTATCTCTCTTTTCTATTTCATTCATTTCTGTTTTTATATTTCTACCACTTCCTTTGTTTTTTCTAATGTCATAAACTGGATGCTTGGCTCACTAGTTCTTAGTATTTACATTCCCTAATACAGGCAGTTAAGGATATACATTGCCCTTTATGTACTATTTTTGCTACATCTACAAGCTTTGATATGCAAGGTTTTCATTATCATTAATTTCTTAGCATTCTAGGTTTGCATGATTATTTTTTTCTTTGAGTAATTAGAAGTTTGTTTTTAAGGTTTCCGAATATGTTAGTTCCCTCCTACCCCACCTTTTTTGCTATTAACTTCTAATTTCACACCACTGAACGATTTTATGATCAGAAGACAGGTTCTGGCGGGGCATAGTGGCTCACACCTGTAATCCTAGCCCTCTGGGAGGCCAAGGAGGGTGGATAGCTTGAGCTCAGGAGTTAGACCAGCCTGAACAAGAGTGAGACCCTGTCTCTAAAAATAACCCAGTGTTGTGGTGCCTGAAGTCTTGAGCTCAAGTCTTTGAGGTTGCTGTGAGATTTGAGGCCACAACACTCTACTGTGGAGCAACAGAGTGACTGTCTCAAAAAAAAAAAAAAAAAGACAGGTTCTGTTTGATGTGGGCTTTTAAAAACGTGCTGACACTTCTTGTGGGCCTAGAATAATGGTCAGTTTTTGTAAATGTTCCTCAAATGTGTGCTTGGGAAGAATGTATATTCCTTAGTTATTGTATCTGGTGTTTATTTCATCCAGTAAACTAAAGCTGTAAATTGTGTCTTTAAATGCTCTCTGTCTATGCATCAAGAGGCTGGCCTATTTGAACCATAGCAAGGACTGTCCTGCTCCCTGGCTTCCACGAGTTCTGCCAATGGGAGACAGGATATGAGATTGGAAAGCAGTAGGGGGAAAGGTCAGAGTTTTAATTCATCCAGCTCCCTCCTGCTTCGCTATGTTGGCAAAGACTGAAATTCCCTGTCCAAGGCCACCGGGCTTTCCTCTTGTTCAGCTATAGGTCTTCCTAGTGTTGGTGACCACACCCCTGCGTGGACCTTTGAGGCCTCAGAGAGGTGACTGCCTTTGCAGCTAGCTCAGGATATGCTTCCCATCGTCCTTGGCTGGTGTCTCTTAACCTCACCCATTCCTTGTGCATATTTCTTCATTAAACTCTCTCTGCTCACCTCATCTGAAGGGGGCATTGTTTTTCTGCCAGAACCTCACTAATAGAATCTCTGGACTCACTTTTTCCTGGGTGGGTTAATAATAATTGAAGGAGATGAAATGAAATTTTCCATTATGATGGTGAACATATGCTTTGTATATACAGCCCACCCTCCCATGTCCTTGGGTTCCACACCAATGGATTCAACCCATCACAGATCAGAAATATTCAGTGAAAAAATCACGTCTGTACTGTACAAATACAGATTTGTTTTTCTTGTCATTAGTCCTTAAAAAATACAGTCTCACAACTAGTTACATAAAAAATTTGCATTGTATTAGGTTTTATAAGTAATTGAGAGATTGTTTAAAGTATATGAGAGGATGTACGTTGGTTAAATAAAAATACTATGCCATTTTACACTAGAAACTTGACTGTCTGGTGATATTGGTATTGCGGGAACTAGAACCAATCTCTCATGGATACCGAGAGACTGTTTTGAGGCTTTATTATTTTCAGATGGTGTCTTGCTATGCTGCCCAGGCTGATCTTGAACTCCTGGCCTTAGGAGATCCTCCTGCCACAGCTTCTGGAGTACCTGGGACTGCAGGCATGCTCCACCACATTTGGCTAAGGCTATTTTTCTGGAGTGCATACCAGCTTGGAAATACTGCACCTTCATGGTGAATCTTTTATCCTTATATAGCGGCTTTCTCCATACCTAGAAATGATTTTTGTCTTCAAGTCTATTTTGTCAATATTAATATACCTAGCTGTTTGTATGGTACCTCCTTTTTATATTAAAAATTATTGACAACAACTCAAAAGTGATTTTGTTTATATGAGTTATATATTACATACATGCATACACACACTTATCATATTAGAAATTAAAACTGAGAAAAGATTAAAATAGTTGTTTATTAACTCATTTAAAAATAATAGTAACAAACCCATTACATGTTAACGTAAAACATTTAAAAAATTGAGAATATTGTATTTTTGAAAAAATATTAGAAAGAAGAGTGGCATTGTTTAATTTTTTTTGTAAATCTTTTAGTGCCAGCTTGGCACATGTAGCTTAGTGGCTAGGGTGCCGGCCACATACACCAGGGCTGACAGGTTAGAACCCGGCCTGGGCCTGCCAAACAACAGTAACAACTACAAGAACAACAACAAAAATAGCCAGGCGTTGTGGTGGGTGCCTGTAGTCCCAGCTGCCCGGCAGGCTGAGGCAAGAGAATCCCTTAGGCTTCTTAGAGTTTGAGGTTGCTGTGAGCTATGACACCACAGCACTTTACGAAGGGCAACATAGTGAGACTCTGTCTCAAAAAAAGAAAAAAAAAGCATCTCTTTATGCCTGGTTTATTAGAAGGTAACTGGATTCTTCCATCTGGTTCTGCATCTAATCTGCTGGGTTATTTTGGTGGAAGTTTAGGGGAAAAAAATCTAGTTTTTGGCCTGGTGTGGTGGCTTATATCTGTAATCTTAGCACTCTGGGAGACTAAGGCAGGAGGATCCCTAGAGGTCAGGAGTTGAGTCCAGTCTGAGCAAGAGTGAGACTCTGTCTCTACTAAAAATAGAAAAATCAGCTGGGTGTGGTAGCTTGTGCTTGTAGTTCCAGCTGCTCAGGAGGATTGCTTGAACCCAGGAGTCTGAGATTGCTGTGAGCTAGGCCACCACTGTGACCTAGGCAGAGGCCCAAATGACAGAGCCTTAAAAAAGGCTTAAAAAATGAAAAAAGAAGTAGCCTTTTCAAATCATCATGGATATTCACCTTTGATACTAGACCAACACTCAGCAAGAGGTGGCTTCTTAAAGGCTGGCTATACAGGGAGTCCTGAGTTACAAATACCTGAATTATGTACAACTTGCACTTATGAATGGAGGTTATTACAGGGAATAGGTAAGTGTACCCATTCCAACTTACATACAAATTCAACTTAAGAACAAACTCACAGAATTTATCTCATTTGTAACCTGGGGACTGCCTGTAGTATGAAATCTGAGACCATATCAATGAAATTTTCATATTCTGTTGCATTAATACCCACTGATCTGTCTTGTCCTTTGAGTGAGTCTCTTACCTATGTATGATTTTGTGGTGTCATTCACCAGTCATTTGGAAAATACCAGTTCACTGGGCTTTGCAGATCTCCTAAATGTTGATACATTTAGCTACACAAAATGAAAAAATCACTTCTGTACGGTGCAATGTATATAATGAACTGATTCTAGCCTCATTTGTATTTTTGAAAAAAATATGAGAAAGAAGAGTGGCATTGTTTAATTTTTTTGGTAAATCTCTTTGATGCCAGCTTGGTGCATGTAGCTTAGTGGCTAGGGTGCCGGCCACATACACTGGGGCTGACAGGTTCATTCTAGTCTTCATTTCCCTGTCCTTAGAGAGTTATTTGTAGCTGCAGTTTTCCCATGTGTAAAATGGGAGTGACACTCAGGCTTTTCTTTCAGAATGTCTGGAAGGAAGAGAGGACGTAAGGATGGTAAATGCATTTTGTGAATGCTCAGATGCATTTAAACAGGTGCAAGGATTATAAGATTAGAAAATTGCATCCCTATTGACTCTTCCAAAAACTGTCCAGATATTAGCATTTCAATAGATTAAAAACAGTGATTGTGTTGTCACTCATATTCCTTTGTTCATAAAGTCATAGTTATAAAATTTACTTTCTGCTCCTGGGATCAATAAAGCAATTTGCATTTTGAGTGAACAAAGGAATATGTTTGGCCTGCTGGCCTGTTTATTTTTCTTGAATTGGCCCTTACTAAGAAGTTTGCTCTGGCCCATCAGGATGGATGGATAGGGGAGCTGAGAACCAGGGAGGTTCAGTGACTTACCGTGGTTATGTCCTGTGCAAGGCAGACAGGGGCAAACCTTCCATTTCTGAAGCTAGCCTGTCTTTCATCGCCTTGTCTCTGAGTTGTGTAGGGGATATTCTGGGTGTCTTCAGAGGGAGGAAGAGAACATGTATATATTAATTTTAGTTTTTAATTTCTAGGCTTCTAAATTGGTATTATCTGTTCCACTGATTCTTTTTGAACTCATGGCAACTCCTGGGGCTCAGAACATGATGCCCCGAAGTCTCATGTGCCTTAGTGTGCTGAGTGCTTTGAATAAAGATGGGAAAGGCCTGAGAAGCAAGTCTCTCTGCCCTTCTCCTGGCCTCTGGTCTCCTGGCCTTTGCTCTGCCGCCCCGAGCACAGAAGCCAGAATTCCTCTTCCCCAAAGCAAGTCTCTCCCTCTCCTCCAGAGCAAGCTGTAATCCCGAGAAAGGTCATTTTCTCCTTTCTCCCTTGAAGATCTTCTCACTCCAGTGGGCCCTGCCGGTGCTCAGGAGGAATAGGTGCTACACAGAGGAGCCCAGGAGAATGTGAGTGGGCCTTGCTGAGTGTCCCCTCAGTCTGGATTGTACCCTCTGGTCCAGCTACATTTCTACACAGCTGTCCATTCTTGTGGAACCAAAGCATAAAAATGATTCTCCCTGGGGGCTTTAGGTCTTCATTTCTGAAGGCTCCTGTGTTACATGCGATTTTGACTAAGTGAGCTTGTTAGGCTTTTCTCTTGTTAGCCTGTGACCCTTACACTGGTTAGAAATCGCACTTACCTGCTCCTATGCAACCTTTTAAACAATTTTTTTGGCAACACATTTGAAGATGAATGCCTATTTCCAAAATAAAAAGAAAGAAAGAAAATCGGGAAAGTTTTCGGTAGCCGCCATCACACTATTTACTTACCTACTCTCAGCACAAACACTGTTTGCGTAGTGCCGTGCACTGCCCAGGCTGCACCGAGGGCAAAAGTCCAGCACGTTGTATTGAATGTCGGCCCTGTCTTCTAGCATGAATTGATATTACACTCTGTCTCCTTTATCTGGCAGAAACTTGTACCAGCCCTCAGGCTTCGTACTGTGACCCAGTTGGCTAAAGATTTGATCTGGCAGACGCTACCGGTGTGTATTCTCAGGGACAGCTGAAATATAGTTTACACATTGATCAACCTTTGATGGCTCCCACTGTAGGGTTCAAGGTTCACCAGGGTACCACGGCACGTAGAGGAAAATGAGTGTGCTGCAGCAGGTGACATGGTGACAGCACGAAGGATGTCAGGGTCTGCTCAGTTGACTCCGAGAGGGCTCATCAGGATCTCCTCTGGAATTTGTCCTGCCCTGTCTCCTGAGCCAACCAGGAAATGTAGCAAGAGCTTAGTATCATCCCTGCCACTGCCTTGCCTATTCAGGGGGCTTAGAATGAATCTGCTCCTTCCCTGACCCAAGCTTGGGGGCTCAGCCTGTACATTCAGTCAGTCGCTCATTTGTTATAAGGACATTCACTACCAGTCAGTCCCACAGCCCAAAGAAGGGACCAGCAGGTGTGTGAGGTGCTCTCTCCTCTTGCACCGGCCCCCCATCCCTAACCCTACCATTCTGTCTGCTCTTCTGAATGTCTGTGTGGTATGTAAGAACCCGACTTCTGCCCTGATTTTGTTGGGGCTCCTCTCTGAGGCTGGAGTGAATCTTAATCTTGAAAGTAAGACAGGGCAAAGGGATGGGTTTGGGTGGAATGAATAGAACTGAGAACTTAACCTTAAGTGTTGATTTATTTACAGAGAAAATATTGAAACGTATATTTCAGCACTGATAAAATGTTCTATGGAATCATTTGGAGGACATGCACATACAATGAATTTGGCTAAGGGACAAGTTCTTTCAAGGTAGAAAGGTTATAACTTAGAGAAAAAGAACCCATTTCAAACTTTAGCTCTACAATTGGAACCCGAACTAACATCCCTTTCCCCCAAAGAGTAAACAAGCAAACAAAAAATCCTCCCCGAAACCAAGAAATCAACAAAACGGACTCACAAACACCACAACTGGTGAGTTCACAGACTTTTTTGCAGCTGATGATGTAAGTACCAACGCACTCTGGCTGGCTTTTGGGCCCCCCATTTGGATGCAGGCGATCATCTACGGTGGGAGAAAAACTGAAGATCAAATAGCCACCAAATTATCTGGAGAGAAAATGAGGCAAGTGCCTCAACAAAAAACTACGGATGGAAAAGAAGTGATCGAACACACTGAGTTATGTAAGAGTCTGAGAAAGAATTCATAGGGTCTCTGGCAACACAATTTCATCAAGAGCTGAAGGAAAATGAAAAGGAAGACAGCAGGCGTAATTGCTGTGAGCGGCAGCTTCCTGCTGAGACGGAGTTTTACCATCAGCTTGGGGAGAATACAGCCAGGCAAATACAGGAAACACGGAAACAAATACTCCTCATAAAATCGGGATGGGAGGACAAAAGGGCGCGCGGAGACCTGCCATGTGTAGCAGAAAAGAGAGTGGGCAAAGGGCAGAGAGGTGGTAATAGAAAAAGAAAAGTGAGGAAATTACATACCTGTGGGCACCATTAGGGTGAAGGAAAGCAGGCAAATAGAAGATGCTTAAAATGTAACAGAGCAACGCGTCCACAACACCGCAAGTCAGATCCTGTTAGAGAAAATGGTGTCAGAAGAAGATCACTTTATAACAACAACAAGGAAAAAAAATTGGAGGAAAGGGGAAGGTACAGCGCAGAGAAAGAGTGGCAGGTAGAAGTCGGGGAATTCTCTTCTACCCACCTATGTCCCCTGGGGCACACCACCTGGCCCTCCGGTCAGAGCTCTCTGGGCTGTGACAGCAGGGGCTTAGCCAGAGTAGTGATCTGTGACTTTTGGGCAGTATGACCCCTTCAGGAATCTGACAAAGTTTATAAATTCTCTCCCCAGAAAAGTTTATGCAGGTTTATATGTGATTTTTCACACCATTTCCAGAGGGTCGGACAGATTTTGAAAGGAGACATTGGACCTTAGATTGAGAATTGTTACCCTGGCTGGTCTCTTGTATCTTTTCAGCTTGAAAAACCTACAGTTCAATGATTTGCAGGTGGTTTAAGTGTCTACTTATTTCAAATAATATCTAATTCAGCAAAACTCTAGTACAAGGAGTGTCCGTTGGAGAGTGCTGGAGATGGTGCCGAGGGGATTCTCCGTGGGGTCAGGGGAAGGGTGTGTGAGGAAGGCCGCGAGGGGACAGTCCGCCTGGCTCACAGTCTCTGCCCTGCCCTTTTACCAGCACTGGGTTTTCTATCCTCTTGGTCTTTCAGTGAAATTTAACAGATTGCTGGGGTTGTCTTGGCTCAGTTCTTTCTGTTTCAGTGACCTCATATTCTTTACTTTGTCCCTCCTTCTCTTTTTTTATTGGACTTTCTCTTCTCATCCTGCTTCATCCTACTTGTTTATGAAGTGGTGGAGTGATCAGGGTCTAGCGGTTTGGAGGTAAATAACTTTAGAGAGAAACTTCCATGTACTAGAGGTGGTGCCAGGGCAGAGAAACAATTAAAAAAATATGAGGCACCATCTCTGTTCTTGAGGACTTTCTAGTGGTCGGGAAGATATGCTATAAATACATGAAAAATGAAGTCATCATAAGGGATTACATCACGAGACAGGAGGATACAGGACAAGAGATATCTCTAGGGATGTGTTCTGGCCTGTAAATGAGCATCTCGGGCCATTGAAGCTGTTGGTGTAAAGGAAGTTGAGAGAGATAGGTCGATGGATCTTGGTGCTGGGCAAGGGCCAGGCCTTGAAGGAGTACAAATGTCTGAGAATGTTCAAGAGAGAAAGAGGTGAGAGGACATTCTTATTCAAATTCATCTTGGTTCTCCTTCCTTCTTTTCTAGAGCCCCTGCTGGTATTCAAATTACCATTTAGAAGATAGTCAACAAGGTGGGCCAGATAAGATGTAGCCTTCTTTGGACTAAGGAAAAGAGCACCTGTTTCCCATCTCTCAGGACATAAAAGAAAAGCTAGAGGGACCACCCTCTGCAGAAACCCCTTCACCCCTTCATCAGTGCTTACTGAGTACCTATTGTGTCAGGCACCCTGCGACACTACAGGGGCACAGCAGTGAACAAGACATAGAGAGCTCTGACCTCTTGGAACCTTGTAAAGGGCATCCAGGTGCTGGTCACCCTGTACACCAGGGGCTCTGTAGACAGGACGGCTGACGCTATGCTGCTCTTTCAGGCAGGGTTTGGAGTCTGATATCCCACCTCCATTCTTTTGGACCCGTTCTATCATTCTGCTGGTGGTTGGGTGATGGGCACCACCACGGGCAGCCACTTGTGCAGAAGCAGAGTTTCTGATTTGGGAAAATGATGACTGTGCCAAGGGATCACTGAAATCAAAACAGTCAG
The DNA here is from genome assembly GCA_963574575.1 of Galagoides demidoff. Lineage (NCBI taxonomy): Eukaryota > Metazoa > Chordata > Mammalia > Primates > Galagidae > Galagoides > Galagoides demidoff. The sequence continues at coordinate 21,027 of CAUYQV010003669.1, forward strand.
TGAACTTGCAGCATTCAGCTCCAGATTAATGAAGCAAGCAGTGTGGCCAGAATACAATACAGAAATCTTCTTGAGGTTTGGGAGAGGTGCATTATAGTGATCAGTGGTATTACCAAGAATACAGATAGCGGGTAGGAACAAGTAGGCTTTTGAAAAAATACCCCAAACTAGGTAGCACAACAGAGATAAATAAAATACACAGTAAAGAGGCAAAATAATAAAATACTGTAATTTGGCCTCCCAGCATGAAGGAGGGAAGCTGAGACTTGAAGAATGGATTAGAATTCATGAGTCATTTACTCAGGTTGAATTGATGGATTCCTGGCTGTTTGGGGAGGCTGGTGCAGGCTGCTTGTTCTTCCTTCCAACCGTGAGTCCCCGCAGCATGGACTCGCACTCTCATCCTTCTCCTCTGAGGATGATCATTTTTAAAGCAACAACTTTGGGCCCAGGACTGTGTGTTTCATCTTTACAAGGCCCTGAGAGGAATAGATAGGAAACTGGGGCTCAGAGATGTGGGGGACACAACTGATCCCAGTCTTGGTGACTGTTGTTGTGTCCCTCTTGCTGCAGTCTGGCAGTTTGTGCGTCCTTAGACACTTGACAGTGACTTTGGTTTGAGAGGCAAAGCAAAAGCCTCCCCAGAGTGAGCACCAGGGAGCCAAACGGTGTCCCAGGATAAACGGCAGGGGCGTCCCTTGAATTACTTCTGAGGCTGCCTTAAGTCAGTGTCTGCTTGAGAAACAAGTTAGCACTTGCAGTGCAAGAAAGTTAGGAGGTAATTGAAACAAGAGAAAACAAAACAAAACCCCACATTGATTGGGGAATATGCTGAAGGGAGCCCGGGCCCAGCTGAAAGAGCTTCTGGTGGCCAAAGCTGGAACAACTTGCACAAAGCAATAAAGTGGTATGCCAAGTATCCAGTAAATACTCGAGAGTCCATACTGCTATAAACAAATGATGGCGTAAAACACGTAAGTGGAGAAGAAGAGACAAACCTCCCATGCATCATAATTCCAAGTAATTTATGTAGATGTTTTGCCCCCAAGAGGGGGCACCAGTCCTTGCTCCCTATGTGTGGATAGCAGACAGTGATGTCTTTTCAAGGACTTTGGTATGGAGTGACTTTGCAGGAGAGAAACCTGACAAGCACTACCTCAGCCAGGTGACCACGGTCTATGTCCACAGCGAGAAGTCAGGTTGTGTGATGTGATGACAATGGCACTTAACCTCCGTGATTTCTCACACCCCTATAATCTCAAGAGAAGGACATTCTACAAAATAACTCTCCAGTCCTCCTCAACACTGCAAAAGTCATCAAAATGAAAAGTATCTAAGAAATCCTCAGAGCCAAGAGACATATTAACTAAGCGTAATGTGGATCCCAGAACAGAAAAAGGACCTAGGTAAAAACTAAGGAGCTGTGAGTAAAATGTGGACTTTTGTTGACAATAATGTGTTAGTACTGGTTTATTAATTTTAACAAATATGTTGATAAAAGGGAAAACTAGGTATGGGGTTTATGGAAACGATTCTCTTCTCACTTTTCTTGTTCTAAAGAAAAGTCCAGGCTCAACGCCTGTGGCTCAAGTGGCTAAGGCGCCAGCCACGTACACCTAAGGTGGCGGGTTCAAATCCATCCCGGGCCCGCCAAACAACAATGATAGCTGCAACCAAAAAATAGCCAGGTGTTGTGGCGGGTGCCTGTGGTCCCAGCTACTTGGGAGGCAGAGGCAGGAGACTCACTTGAGCCCAGGAGTTAGAGGTTGATGTGAGCTATGATGCCACAGCACTCTACGCAGGGGGACAGCTTGAGGCTCTGTCTCAAAAAAAAAAAAAAAAAAAAGAAAAGTCCATTAAGAAAACCAGGCTAGGGCTTGGAGGCGCACACCTGTAATCCTAGCTCTCTAGCGGGGGGGCTGAAGCAGGTGGATAGCTTGAGCTCACAAGTTTGAGACCAGCCTGAGCAAAAAGCAAGTCTCTACCAAAAATAGAAAAACTGAGGCAAGAGGATCGCTTGAACCCAAGAGTTGGAGGTTGCTATGAACTATGATGCTACGGCATTCTACCCAGGGTGACAGCTTGAGACTCTGTCTCAAAACAAACAAACAAACAACAAACCCCCTCAGCTAAACTCTATTAGCAGGATAGTTTCAGCATGAATTTAACATGCCTGATACAGATGAGAATGCTGCGTTCTGTGATGCTGTTACTGCAAGTCCAGGCTAGTCAGCTCACACCAAGAGCAGTCAGGGCTGGTGGAAGGGGCTGCCCCTGGGGACACAGGAAAGTAAACTTTGTGCCTTTCTCCCTAAGATTCTTGCAGGTGGCAGCATCAGCTGGCACAGGGCTGGGTGGAAGGGCATTGGGGAGGTTCTCAGAAGTCAGGGGGTTTCCTGACCTTTGCCCACATGCAGCCAGGGGCCCATATTTATGCCTGCATTGCCCTTCCCCAGAAGGCCCTGTACATGTCTGCTGACCCCAATCCCATGTTTTCTATCTGCCTCCATTTGTTTGAACTTAGTGCCTTGCATGTTGCTGGGTGCTGGGTCTACCCGCATGGGGAGACAGATGAGGAAGGCAGCCTGACGGATGATTGCAGACCACGATGAGCCCCTTGAGGGAACACAGGACTGTGGTGGAGACTCGGGGAGGGTCTTAAGTTAGAGGGGATGGTCAGAAAAGACCTTGCTTTCCCCTCCACTTAAACAAAGGCAAATTTAGAGGAATCAGATCAGAGAAAGCAGCCATACTCCAACCAGGTAGAAGTTAGATGTTACTCAACATAAATTTGGGGAGAAGTAAGCTAAACCTTTCGTCAGCTCTAGTCATGGATGAAGGCCAGTGCACACGCGCTGCCCCACACCAGTGAGAAGCACCCCTTCCACCCCAACGCCTGGGCCACCAAGCTGCCTTCTCATCTTTGCTGTGGTTCCAGGTGTTTCAAAGTCAGGACGGAGGAGCCATGGGTAGCACAGATTTCCAGTCACTGGAAAAGATTGGCCTGCATCATAAATAAGCTTGCAGCCTGGTTTGCAGTGCTCAGGATGGGATTGCCATCCTCCAGCCTGACAAGGACCATGTCCTGGGATGACAAGGCCTCTGTTGCTGAGGCAGGCACAGGGCCTGGAGAGACTCTGTGTAGAGTCCTACTACTAACATGGTCACTCTGAAACAGCTAGACAAGGCCTGGAGAGACTCTGTGTGGAGTCCTACTACTAACACGGTGACTCTGAAATAGCAAGAAAAGGCCTCTCTAAAGAGGAGACATTTAAGTGAGGCCTGAAGGATGCAAAAGAGGTGTCACACAATGTATGCAGTTCTTATAGAGGGAGCAGCATGTGCCAGGGCGTGGAGGGAACTTTCTCCAATACTTTTCTAAAGTACTTTTCTCTAAAGAAAAGTATTCTGTTCTTGTTTCACAGCTACAATATCTTCTATATTCTTGAAGATTAAAAGATAAGCTTTTAACTTCTGGTTTGTTTCTGTCCTTTTACTTCCTTCCCCCCATCTGTTAGTTTTGTTCGCTGTTGTTCTTGTGGGAGCTTGCACATTCCTGGAGGCTGCTGATCATCATTGGTGCCATGGATGAGATGCGTGGCATCATAGCTCACAGCAGCCTCCTAGTCTGGGCTCAAGCAATCCTCTTGCCTCAGGCTCCTGGGTAGCTGGCACTACAGGCATCCACCACAATGCCTGGGTATTTTTAGAGATGGGGTCTCACTCTTGCTCAGGTTGGTCTCCAACTCCTGAGCTCTCCACCCACCTAGACCTCCCACAGTGCTAGGATTACAGATGTGAGCCTCTGCCCCCAGTTTATAGAAAGGCTTTTCTGACTTTGAATCCCAGACCCTTGAATGTTATGCTGAGTTACCTGCTGTTACAATGGAGTTCAGTTTTCTCTGAACATAAGTCTGAATCTTATGTTCTTACATAGAAGACAATATGCTTCTTTTCTCACATAGGTTAATGGTCGTAGAGCTTTGTTTGTGGGTGGGAGAGAAATACAGTCAAACCTCAAAAATTATTTCCTATAGAACACGTAACATTTTTCATATTGACCTATTTGACTCACATTGTTTATATGGAAGCTGATATGAAGATACCTATTATTAAGGACATTTTCTGGATAGAGCAACACAGAATTGTTTCCCAAAAAGCCCATCACTGCCCAGGCCTCTGCTTTGCCCGACTACACACTCAGTATTTGTTGATTTCGTGTTTTGTTTTGCCTGTGCTCGGGTCTCAGTGTCTGTACAATAGGTTTTTTTTTTCTTTCTTTCTTTCTTTTTTTTATTGAATGGTAACTATGGACATTAATGCACTTCTGGGGTACAGTGTGGGGTTTTCACACACAAACCGAAACACTTCCATCAAACTGGTTAACATAGCCTTCATGTCATTTTCTTAGTTATTATTTTAAAACGTTCACATTCTGCTCTTAGAAAGATTCACTTGTACCCTTGTAAGATAAACC
>CAUYQV010003672.1:0-22604 GCA_963574575.1 Galagoides demidoff
TTGCAGCCATCATTGTTGTTTGGCGGGCCCTGGCTGGGGATTCGAACCTGCCACCTTAGGTCTACATGGCTGGCGCCTTAGCCGATTGAGCCACAGGTGCCGAGCCTAGAAATATTATTCTTAAAATTTCTTTCACCCATAGGTGTAGTTTACATTTTGCTCATATCTAAGCCAAGTGAACCTAAAATCTACCTTTTTTAGATGCTTATGTATCATATCTTATTCTGCTGCATAAAATGAACAAATTTGTCACTTGTTATTGATTCTTTTCTTCCATATATATCTTAGAGTAAATCTATATAGACAGGTAGATAAATATAAATAGATATTTGAAGTCTTTAACAAATTGTTCACTATGCCAAAATTTCTTTTAAATTCTCCCCTTTGCTCTGTTTTCTGAGGTCTTAGTTACAAATTAACATATATGGTAATTTATAGATAATATTGATATTAATCAACATCGTCATAAAATTTATTTCTCCAGTGTGCTGTATGTCTTTATTAATTCTGACCTTCACTTATCACCTATAGACAGAAAAGATTTCATATTGCCTTGGTCCTAATACACATTCAGTATCTTGTTATATAATTTATAGTTTTGGTTGACAGCTTAAATTGTCTTACGCATTAATAACTTTTTGGTTGATAATTGCTCTTGAAAACAAATCCAATTTGTTGTTATTGTGAATCAATTTTCATTTCAGAATATTGCTAATCTTATTATTTCTAATCATTTTAGATTAGAATGAAACCAAACTTTTTTTAATATTGTCTATAAAGATAATTTTATTGCCTTCTTTTTAATCTTAATGTCTTCCTTTTTTCTATTGTTTTATAATGCTGCCTGGAATATAGTTCCCTGTGAAAAACTGGAGATAATAATAGCCACCTTGTATTGCCTCCATTGAGAGGATAAAAGTACAATTCTTCCATCACTTAAATTGTTTGAAGCAGGTGTGGTAGTTGAATTTTTCACATTAAAGACATTTTCTTATATTCTTGGTTCACTGAGGTATTTTTGCCTTTTATTCTCTCCAATGTTTTGTATTTTCATACTCCTATTTATTGCTAAATTTTCTGTGATAATCATTGTTGCTTAATTACTAATTATTACTTAAATTACAATTAATATTCCAACATGATTCTTATTTCTTCAAATAAAATTCCATCCTTTTGTATGTGCACCTATATTTTTGTTTTTCTTTCTTTTACTTTTCAGTGGGCCATATACAAAGTATTGCTATTATTTTGTGTCCTGTACACGTCCCGTACATTTTCTCCCAGTTTGTGGTTAGCTTTTCACAGGTTATGACTTCTTTTGTTCAAGAAATGCTTCAAATTTTAAGTTAATGTTTGATTTTAAGGTGTATAGTACCCATTAGAACTTTATGTTTTTTGGTAAAGTAATAACCTCCTATTACCTTTGTTAAAGTAATAGATAAGGATGTTCAGCTATTTGTCTGAATTTCTTTCAAACTTCCTTATAGTATTTTTATTTTTTATAAACTTCGACTCAAAAATACATGGGGGTGTATGTGGGGTGATGTTAAGACTCATTTTATTTGTGATCATATAAAATGTTTGCCTTAATCTTTATTGAAGCATGCATAGTTTTTGAACCCTAAGTTATCACACTAACTCCATTTACAAAGTTGTTCTGCCCTGACACACACACATATGTATGTATCAGTGAGGCACTCAGTTCAGAAATCAGATTCCTGCCAAGGGGTGTATGACAGGCCATGAAGTTGGCTAAGCCTGAGCCACTAGCTGATGGCGATAGTCAGTTTCAGGCACTGAAACTGCTTTGGCAACAGCAGCAAATAAAAGTGTTCTGCTGAGTTTTTCCAGCAGGCAGAAGCAGTCACTTACCACCAGCAAAGACTCTATCATGCACTCATGGTAAGCAGATCATTAAGCAGGTCTTTTACAAAATAATATTTATGGGGTAATACAATTTAAAAATATTCTTTCTACCCAAATATCTCTACAAAGGTTGTAGCGAAATAAATCATTTATTATTGATTAAGCATTAAATAAGAAAATGATGTGTATCACAGGCAATCTGCTAAAGGATTGCAAAGGAAAAAAAAAAACAGCTCACACTTTTGTGTAGTCAAGCAGATATGACCCACTACTTAAATGCTCTGATAATAAATAATAACTAATCTTTAAGTAAGGGAACTTGGCAGCACCATTTGTCACACATCAGCTAATCTAAATTGACCTAGTTACTGAGGTGATCATCTGTGTAAGCTAAGTGGCTTTATTCAAGGAAAGGAACAAATGTCCTGTATAGTGAAAACAGGAGGTATTTTGTTTTGTTTTGTTTTGTTTTTATAGATTTATTTATTTATTTGAGACAGTCTCACTGTGATGCCCTTGGTTGAGTGCGGTGACGTCACAGCTCACAACTCAAACTCTTGGGCTTAAGATATTCTCTTGCCTCAGCCTCCCAAGTAGCTGGGACCACAGGTGCCTGCCACAATGCCAGCTATTTTTTGTTGCAGTTGTCATTGTTGTTTAGCAAGCCCGGGTTGGGTTTACACCCGCCACTCTTGGTGTATGTGGCTGACACTGTAACCACTGTGTATGGGTGCCGAACTCAGGAGGTAGTTTTGTGACTTAAAGCAAGGAGCCCACCAGAAATTAGCCCAATGTCCCACAAAAACTGGGAAATTGGGCATTAGCTTCTTTCATAGTTACATTTTAGAAAGCTGGCTTCCAGGTCCTCGAGAAAGACATTTGGTTCTAAAGGTGAAAGGTCTACCGAGTTTTATATGTTTAAAGGAGGAAAAAGTACTCATAATTGCAAATTTTCTGAAGAAAGAGGAACAGAAGAAAATATCTTCCCTGAGAATTAAACTTCTTCTTCTTAATTTGTATTTGTCCTTAGAGGACCCAATGTGAAGTTGTATTTCTAAGAGTCCCAGACAGCTTCCATCCCCTACAGCAATAAGAAATGTGGTGGAAAGGCTCTCAGTATTTATAGACGTCAAAAACAGTGAAATCCTGAACTCCTGCCATTTGCACAACATGGACAGAAATGGAGAACATTCTAATAAGGGAAACAAGGCAAGCCTGGAAGGAAGGACGCATCTCCCATGTTCCCACTCATATGTGCAACTCGTATTTAATGGCTGACTTTTTGTAGGCCAGTATTAACAGGAGCTATTTTTGGAAGAAAAACGTTTCTCTGTTTATCAATGGTTTCAAGGATCTCAGAATGGCAAAACATAAGGAATATCACTTAAAAGTCAGATCCACGTAAGCAGAATTACTATAACGTGTAGAAGAGGATGAGAGGGGTTGAAGGCGTTTGATGCACGGGAGTCAAGGACAATGGCTAAAATACTAGACCATTATTTTTCATGTGCAACGTACCTGAGAGGCCACAGTTTTGCTCAGTTTGTATAAACTGAGCAGTAAAAGGAAGCTGGGCTGATGTCAACTGCTGCAATTAAAAACTGTTTCTTTCAAAAACAAATTTGACCTCAATCTGGTGATAGACCAGAAGCTGTTCCTGGATACTGTAATCAGGTGCCCTTGAGGACCAATATATGAAGTGAATGTTCCCCACTCACAAGGTTCCTCACCTCGGCATTCTTAAAGTAACTGTGCACAAGGTGAATACATGGTCATTAGTGTCTTATTAGTTACCAGTTCCTTAGCAAGGAACACAAAGCATTGCCTGGTTCTATAGGTAGAGGGCTAAAGAAACCAAGTTAAAAACTAATGAAATTTATAATTTCAGTTCATTTCATATAATATCTTAATATTTTACTGATGCACCATGCAATTATTTTCCCACTCCCCTAAATTAAAACTAAGCTAGATATGCTTAGCACATACAAAGCCCTCAGATCCCTACAGAGCGTCCTCTCAGCTATTAAGTTTATCGATCCCAGCTGGAAACTGGCCCTGTGTGAAGAATACAGATTTCCTTCTGTCCTGACACTAGTGTCGGAGGGTGTAATCAGTCTAATCTGTAAGTGAAGGAAATCCAGGCTTTATTGCCTTTACATTTTGAGGGTAGCAAAATGACTTTCATTTCACCAGGGCTTGAAGTCTACATACTGAAAAACTCCTGGACCGCTGTTTCTGTTTGATAGCAGAAATGCAGGCTTTGCACGTTTGGGGAAATTTCATGTTTGATGGAATATGTGGCTTTAAGAATTTTTTTCTGGGGTGTTCTCTTTGTTCTCCAGTGCCCTTCTCAGGGTAATCTCTCTGCACTCCTTCCCAAGCCCCAATCTTCAGAAACTAGCTTTAATCCACTTGGGAAAAGCCCCTGAGATTACTCACAGCTGTCCACACCTCCAGGCATTTTAGTGCTACTGCTGGGTACTCAATAAAGACCCGTGGGTAAGTGTTTGAAGGTGTAATCAGATTTACTCTGTGTCTGGGAAATTTGGGATTCATATCTGTCATGCTGTCTCCTGGACAATCAGCTAAATTTATTAGAAGTCATCTCAGTTCTATGTTTCCCTGTCTATGGTGGGATTTTCTTTCCTCTTCCTATATTACGCTGGTAATGATGAAAGCATCTGTGAACCACAGATGGCCTAACTTGTAGGCCATACCCCTTCATGTCTAAAGTTCAGAAACCATACATTATTTATTTTGCAGTGATATTAGTAACAATTTGAAACCAATCTCTTTCAATTTGTATGGAAAATACAAGCATTCCCAAGATAGTATAAATGGGAAAATTTAGATACAATGAATAATACCTTTATTTTGATGAGATCTGCCCACTTTCTTTAGTTACACATACATATTTCTAGCACTGCTAAATGAACCCATTACCTCTTCTCTTCCAGAAACTAATCCCATGTTATCAAAGTGGTAGGTGAAAATAACAACAAGTGGTGTCATGTAAGGATTAATGTTTACTGCATAATCTTTGAAATTAATGTAACCCAGAGACAATACCGGGATGGAAGAAACAAATTGAGAGATAAATGACTTTTTACCAGGTCCCAGGGCTGGGCTAATTTTGTCAAATAAAGAGAGTAGACATAAAAGAACCATACAACTAAGCTTTCAGTTATCCTCCATTATTCATTGTTCTCAAAACCTCGACTATTTTCTTCCAAGACAAACAAAAATGTTCAAATTTAGCATTTTTTTCATATTTTTATTGTTGACAAAATTCTTTAAAATCACCACAGTGAAGCCATGGCCTTTCCAATTTGGAGGGAAGGGGTGAAGTTCTAGTTTATTGACTTGGCTCTTCCTTAGTAGATTTAACACCTTGGGATAAGAAACCAAGATAGTGATTCTACTAAATATGTTTACTTCAACTCTTAACTCAAAAAATTTAAAAAAAATTACAATATGTGTTTCTCAACTCTCTAGTATCCTAACAATATGTACATAGGCAAATATATTTCTAATTTGGAGCTACCGTCATCAAGGTAAGTAAACACTGGTGACTTCAGTAAAGCACTCACCACTGGATGCTCTTGGCTCTCAGTGTCCCGTCCTGTAGCACTGGATTTGCATCAGCTCAAATAAGTAATCCAAGATCCGTACATTCCTGAAAATAATATTTTCTGAGGATATATACTTTTAAATAGAAAAATTCGGTCTTGATAGTTGACAGAAAATTATTTAATTAATAGATTTTAAGTGACTCACAGAGTCACTTTCATTTATAATGAAATTATAAATTTCATTAGTTTTTAACTTGCTTTCTTTAGCCCTCTACCTATAGAACCAGGCAATGCTGTAAGTGATGCTTTAGCCAGAGCATCAAATATGAAGTGACACGCTTCAATACTCAATGTACCAAAACCATTGTCCCCATATTAGGTACCTAATAATAGAGTAACAGAAAAATTGCCATGACTAGTTCTGAATAACACGTCTGCCACCATGATTGACAGAAATTTTATTTTCATTTAGTGACATTACATGGCGCAAATCAGAAAATGAGCCTTAGAGGGGTGTTTCCAGTCAGCACAAAGATCACAAGTCTCCACTCCAGCAAAGATGACTGAAAATAAGAATTTATAGACCAAATCCTAGTAAACCTGAACTAGCAATATTGAAATTTTCAAAATGTAGAAATCATTTTTAACCATCTTGAATAGTCTGAATGACACCCATTCTAATATTCTTCATTATTTTGTCCATAATATCTATGTTCCCTATGGTCAGAGATTAATAAATGATTGCGACAATGTCACTGCTTTCAATGATTTGCATCCATCACATTAAAGTTAGGATAATATGACTATTTGGATGTGGAACTAAAACTTATACTTTTAACTATTTATTAACTTTCAGACTCATAATTTTAATGATATGTATTGATGTGCAGTACTTTGTATTTCAAAGTATTACAAGGGTACAAATATTTTTGATCACACGGATTGATTTCATAATGCCTGAGTCAAGCAGGCCTGTCACCCAGATAATGTTCATTTTACCCAATTCAGTAGACTTTCAGGCATCCGCTTTTGTTCCCTTTCACCCTGCTTGGTTTCTGTTGAGTTTTTCTTCTCTATGTGCTTATCGGTTAGTTCTAGTTTAATAATGAACACATGCGGTGTTTGTTTTCCCATTATTTAGATACTTCATTTAGGATAATGATCTCCAGTTCCATCAACATTGTTGCAAAAGCAATTTTCATCCTTCTTCATGGTTGAGTAGTATTCCATTGTAACTTTTTATCACATTGTGTTAATCCGTTCATGAACTGATGGGCAGTTGGGTGGATTCTGCATTTTTGCAATTGTTAACTGTGCTGCAATACATATTTTAGTGCAGGTGTACTTTTGATAAAATGGCTTCTTTTCTTTGGGTAATTACCTAGTAGTAAGATTGCTGGATCAAATAGTAGGCCTACTTTACATTCCATGAGGAATCTCTATATATTTTCCATGGAGGTTGTACTAATCTGCAGTCCCACCAACATTACATAGGTGTTCCTTTCGAGAATTATTGATTTTGGACTTATTAATAAAAGTCATTCTAACAAGTTTAAGTTGATATCTTATTATGGTTTTAACCTGCATTTCCCTGATGTTCAGTGAATTTGAGCGTTTTTTTTTTTTTTCACATTTTTTGGCCACTTTATCTTCTTTTGAAATGTGTTTATTCATGTCTTTTGTCCACTTTTGTTGGGGATGTTTTATTCTTGCTGATTTGCTTGAGTAGTTTGTAGATTCTGGTTAGTAACAATATTGAATGTTTAGTGTACAGTTGTTTTCTCCTATTCTGAAGGTTGTTTATATGCTTTGTTGATTCTTTCCTTGACTTTGCAGAAACTTACTAATTCAATCAACTGCCATTTATTTTGGGGGTTTCTGTTATTGTGACAAGGGGTCTTAATCACAAATTCTTATCCTAGGTCAATATCTCAAAGAGGCTTTAATACGTTTTCTTCTAGAATTCTTATGGTTTTATGTTTTACATTTAAGTCCTTCATTCACCCTGAATTAATATTTTGTGAGTGGTAAAAGATATAATTCTTATTTCATTCCCCTGCATGTGGCTTTCCGATTTTCTCAGCACCATTTTTTAAGTAGGGGTTCCTTTCTTCAGAATATATTGTTGTCTGCTTTGTCAAAGATCAGTTTTTCTGTATATGGATGTTTTAATATCTACGTTTTCTCTTCTGTGCCATTCATCTATGTGTCTGTTTTTTTCCATACCATGCTGTTTTGGTAACCATAGCCATGTAATTTAAAATCTGGTAACGGTGATACCTTCAGGCTTGTTCCTTTTGCTTAAGATTGCGTTGGCAATTCAGGACCCTTTCTGGTTCCAAACTGCATAGCTTTTGATAGAATGCATAGAAACCTGATTGGACTTCACTAAACATATTTCCTATATTCTTATATCATACTTTCAGTGAAGTGTCTCTGTATATTATATAGCTAGCTAGAAAATATATTTAGATGTATAGTACATGAAATCTTTCATTCTTAAATAGTATTGCCACATTATTACTAATATTTAAATTCCCTCAACAATAATGATATCAGATACCTTAAAACTGATAAAATAAATCTCAGTTTTAAATGGATAAATCACATTATAATATCTTCACAATAATAGACCAAAATTTACATTTAGCACAAGAAATCTGGAAGTTGCAAAAATATTACAGGAATTCTATGAACACATTTCTAAACATTTTCATATTTTTGTGCAAATAATAAAATTCATTTGTGTTGTACATGTCACATTGGAACAATCATTTTAGTATATTTAAAATCCTCTTCATGCACGTTAATTCTTAATTTTTAATCCCAAACAAATGTTTAGAATGTCTTCCTCGCTGCATATACTATCTGTATGTGTGGGTGGGAGAGAGAGAGAGAGAAAGAGACTATCTCAGCTAATAATATTGAATGCTTAGAGAATATATAGTCACGTATTTTGACCAGGTATAAAGGACAGAAGATAGAAGATCGAAAATGTAAATAATAACAATCATACTAACAATCATAATCACAAAATTAAATAATAGCAACAAAAGAAATGAGAGTGTTGCCCTGAGGGATGTGTAGCACATGATTAGTGTTACACAACCTTTATTTTGCCAAATATAAGTAATGTAAGTATAGACCAGGGATATAAACATATATAAGTTGGTTTCAGAAGAGAATATACATCAGAAAATTGCAAAGTTATGTTTAAAAGAGATGTGTTTGGCGTTTGAGACGGTTTATCTGACAATAATATACAGGACATATTAAAGTAATCTGTCATAGAACTAATTTGCATATAGAGAATAATTTTGATATAATACTTTAGGGCATGGATTTAGCCAGTTTCCAGTTCAAAATCTAAATTGATTATATAATTTGTTATATATTTCCCCAAGATATAAATGAAATAAAATTCCTGTGCATAAATTGTGTTTTTCGCTTTGATTCAAAAACTTTTAAAAATCTCAATATATTTGCACATAGGTATATAGAGAAAATATTTCCTTCAAGTGGTTTACCCTTTGAATTGTTATTATTCATTGGTCTAATTTTCCTTTTCATATTTTGGCAGAAATAGACTAATTTATTCCTTCCTGGTTACATATGCTCCATTGATTGTGATAGAAGACTTCAGCTTTCAAAGCATGTAGTCTGAAGCACATTATATTTTCTTCATTTTCTGGGGGAAATAAGCAAACATAAATTAAAGGCAGAGACTGTGTCTTTGCAGTGTCCTTTTCTCTTCCCTGTAGGTCCTTGATGAATGTCAAATCATGATGGTGATAAAATCCTAAACTGTCTTATTCTTTAAGTCATCAAACTATGAAATGTTTCATTCACATATGATGTTTCAATAGCTTAAAAAAAAAACAACATTTTTATATTTCCTTAGGTCATTTTGAAAAAGCAAAACAATGGGCATACATGACAGCCTCCCATCTATCTGTGTGTATAAAAAGCCCAGTGTGATGAAGACTAATGGACCAGACTGATGTTTGCAGAATTCCATTAATGTATTTCCAAGACTATCATAACTCACTCACCTCTGTTGAGTTTATGAGCCATGGGTTTTGCTCCGGCACATAAAATCAGCCTCCCTAACACAAGGCAGAGACTAATAATATTAAAGATGACACTTCTTCACATTTTGAAACAAGGTGACTCATTTATTTCCCTTTCCCAATGTAATAGGACAATGGAGTCATTTAAATTAGCAATGATGTTAAGCACTTAACCCAAAGTCACTGAGTGGAAGTATCACGCATTTCATAATAAAAGTCTTGTATTGTAATTACAAAATTCAAAGTGCTGAAACAAAACCAAATATAATGTATTACTGTAGTAGGCATACAAACTGATATGTTACATAAATTATCATGTGTCATTTCTATTGCTTTATGGAATATTTAAAAAATCTTCCCAAACCATAAAGACTATCTTAATATCTGATATGCTTGTTTGTTCTTCAACAATCTGTATGGAAGATATTTATCGACTATACAGCATTTATCTGTATTTATTATTAGAGTGATTTGACTATCACCATAAGGTCCATATTTTCCATAGTCCTCTTATTTTATCCTATGATACACTTGGAGCTTATATAGATGCTGTTGTAAGAAAATAAAATTATTGAATGTGTTTCTAGCTTAAAATCCAAGTACATAAAAAGCAAACAGATAAGAAGCATTGCCTACTACTACATCTGTTTCTGTTTACTTCTCTGTCTTCTTCCTACAATCTTTGACTCCCGTCTCTTCCCTCATCCACACACTTCATTTGCTCCTCTCCCGCCTCACTGGCCTTCATCTTTCGCTTCATTATGTGAGACACATTCTCTCTCAAAACTAATGTACTTTCTTCCCATTCTGTTTGGAGTAGCTCAAGTGCTGTTTCTGGCACGGCCGCCTCCCTTTAAGCCCATAGGCCTCAGTTTATTTTATTATGATGCAAGTGGAAGAGAGTGAAGTTCTCATCAACTCTCAAATATTAAAAATCAGTCAATCTGTTTTCATGAATTGTGGCCTAAATAGCATGAAATGCTGGAAGGATTTTTTTTTTTTTTTTTAGATATGAGGCAGTGGTCAAGTCTTGTTTTATCACTTAAAATATAGCATTATAATGTATCGTAAATAGACATGTAAAAGATGTTATCTCATCTGTAAAAATGGAATACTTACATTAATCAACACAAAGTATTGGATGAGTATTTGACATGAAATGAACTTACAGAGTTGTTCAAACCCCAAATGTTTCCCCCTCATAGCCACAATGGTCTCCACAATGTTCATAGGGCCTAAAGACAAGTAGAAAAGATTTTATTCCTTGATATAAGCATTGCAGGCACTTCTGAAATACAAACTCAGGTATGAAATTTCCTCAGCTTTACACATCATAAATTTCAATTAGTACATTGAACTTATTTTTTCCATTTATTTATTCATCAGTATTTATGTATTTGTCAGTATCAGTATAATATTATAATCAATACAGATATAAACGACAATACAATTTCTCTGTAATTATTTTAACCATAATCATAAAGTAATGTTGTAAGTGCATCACTATCAAAAATGTAACAAATTGATAGAAGAAAAATTAGAATTCAAGAAAGTGAAAGAAGAGAATTTAAAAAGCAATGAGATAGACATTTTTCTTAGTCCTGTATGGATGGGCTTCCCAAATTTGCGAGTTGAAAAAATGATACAGTCACTTCTCTATAAAATGCCTTGGTTTCTATTTTGACCTTGTTCTGAAGTTAACCAAACAGAGCTCAGCAGGACGCATGCATGTCCATTTATATGTCCTCTCAACTGAACCTCTTCCTGTGCCTGTTACATTTGCATTTAAAGGAATTCTTGCTTTTTAAAAATATGTCACAAACACAGAGGATGAAAAATAATGGATAATACAACCCACAGGCAATTTCCAGATCCCTAATTGTATTTAAAATTCCTAAATACTCATCAGAAAAAAAGAATTTAAGTGTATTGAAGGTGGACAAAAGAAATGAACAAATAGCTAGCAGCACAAAGAAAAGAAGACAAGTTGAAATGCGGTCTGCGGACCTCATAGCTTCATAAAATAGAATTTAAAGTGATTATGTGATAAAGTATCGCCACCTACCAATTTTCAAAACAGAAGCAAAACATTTTGTAATGCAAAACATTGGTGAATATGACATGAAAATAGGCGCTTTCCTACAGTGAGAGTTTGCAGGTTAAAACAGCAACGTTGAAAGGCAATTTGAGAATACCCGGTGGATTTATTAAGTCAACAAACATTTAGGCAATTTGAGAATACCCGGTGGTGGATTTATTAAGTCAACAAACATTTTAGAGTGTCTCTTTTTTTGTAGACATTTTCCAACCTGAGAAATTACATCAAAATTATCAAAGATGTCAAACTTCAGTTATATTATGTTCCAGGCATAGGCGATCAGTGATAAACAAATTAGTAGTTTAATGTATTAAATGTTTAAGGTCAAACGTGAATTTCATCAGAGGGTGATTAGCACTCTAAAGCAAGAGATGCCCTAGCAGGTGCCAGGGGAATAGCATTGTCACTGTAGTAAGGTGACCAGACATCCTGCTTTTGGCAATTTGTCCTGTGGCATTATAAAAAAGTCCCTGTTTTTGGAAAGAATGTATGGCATGTTAGATAATTGCCTCAGAAAGCCCCCACTCCCAAAAAGCCCCTTCCTGCCCTTAAAGTGATAACTCCTCCCCTAGCACAGGGAGTGGCCCGCTTACCTCATTCCTGTTCCAATTTTCTGCTGCCCACCCCTATGGCGCAATCCACTGGAGCAATAATTCCTTATTGGTTATCCCACCAGCCCTGCCACCATTCTGAGACTTCCTTATATAAGGGTACCTTTCTGTTCCCCTCTTTCTTTTTCCCCTCTTCCCCCTCGTTATTCTCTACTCTCCTTCCCTCTCTTCTCTTCTCCCCTCCTCATCTCTCTCCCCTCTTCTCTCCTCTCTTCTCTTTTTCTCTCCTCCTTGGTGCTGCTCTGCAGCCTCCCTCCCCCACCAATAAAGACCTTTCGTACAAGCCTTGGTGGTCTGTGAGATCTCTGCTGGTCAAGTGCCTGCCTTTCAGTAAACAGGTGGAGAGACAGAACTACCCTGGTAGAGTATCCAGGAAGGCCAAGTGGAAGCCCTGCCAACTCCTTTCTCTCCCATCTCACCTGCCAAGAAATAGTACTGCCCCCCAGAGGAAGCACAGAGCAGAGCCCCCATCAAAACAAACTGTGCAGGAGTGGTTTCCCCTTGCACCCCATCCAGTTCACCTCCGTGGCCAAAGCATGGGGCTGTGTGTTTACTAGAATAGATTAACTCAGCTGCTGGCACTTTATATGTGGCCACTGACAGGGCAAATGTGTTCTCTTCAATCCCCATCAGCAGACAGGAGCCAAAGCAGTTCATAATCCCAAGAGACAGATGGCAGAACACATTCATTATCCAGCCCTGGAGCTGTGATAACCTACCTGTCCTCTGTCATATACGCACATATAGTCCACAGGGACCTTGACATTCCACAGAGCATCATGCTGCCATCCTGTAATAACGGGATCATGACAATCAGCCTGGTGAGCAGGAAGTGACAAGCACTTTGGGGATGCTTGTAAGGCACACATGTGCTAGAGGGTGGACAATGAACCCACAAAGACTCGGGCCTGCTGCCTCCGCGAAGTTTCCCAAGGTCCAATAGCCTGGGCCATGCCACTGTGTTCCCTCTGGGATAAAAGACAAGTTATTACATCTTGCTCTTCCTAGCACCAAGAAGAGCACAACACATGTGGGTCCTTGAGGATTCTGGAATCAGCATATATCACATCTGAGAATGCTGCTTCTCCTGCTCAGGGGGCACTACTAAATCGAATTTGCCATTATTGATACCAACTCTGAATATGGGTTTGCTTTTCCGCCCACAGTATCTCTACCAGCATCACTAACTGAAGACTTACTGAGTCGGAGTTGAAAAAAATAAGATCTGGCATTTTATCACCTTAGATTGAAAGACCCATTTTCCGGTGAAAGAGGGGTGATAATGGCCAAATCGTGGCTGAATCCAATGGTCCCATGTTACCCGCATTAGGACCAGCGCACTTACCTGTTAGGAAGATGGAATGACCTTGAAGGTCTCAGTGAAGGTGCCACCTTGGAGACTGCACTCCAGGACGTGGTACATGCTGATAGCTTGTGGTCCCTGGATCACTAACTGGATCACACAGTCCAGGAGTTGAAGGGAACAGAAATAGAAAGGGCTTCTCTCTTCTTTCTAGTGACCTATTTTTAGAGTTCATATTTCCAGCCTGGGACTTATTTTACTTTATTTAGTTTGTGTCAGGAAGTAGAATTTCTTGGTGGGCATAAGGACGGACAACATAGTGGAAGTCCCCACTGGTATAGGAACAGCCACTTGTCAGGGGGTGGCTATCAGGGCTACATTTGACCCCACAGCCATCCGGGGTCAGCTGCTTCTCAATCACCATACCTTCATATTCACTTGTATTAAACTTGGTAAAATCCCACTTCCTTAAGATATGGATCTCTGGCGGGTAGGGACCTTGAACTTGGCCCTCTTTGGGCTTCTGTTACATGCTCCTTGTTCTGCAGCTTGGTGCAAGTGGACATGACGACTGGGCCACTGTGAGCTTTGGCCACAGTGCCACCCTCAGATAGGAAAGTTTGCAGCAGCTTTTTACCACGTTGGCACAAATAAGGGCAGTCTGCAGGGCTTCAGAGGAGAGCTGATCATGTTTAACTGACCCATGTTTAACATGGCCATAGACTGGGAACCCACCTACTTTTGCTTTCTCCCACCCCAGGTCAGAGAGGAGAATTTTGGCATCAGGAATACCTTGGCAGAAGTGAGACTTTAGGAAGGGTTTCTTCTTACAACGCTGGTAACACCAGGCAGGGCAGCAGCCTGTTAGGACATTGAAACACCCCCAATGTAGGACCTTTGGGAGTGCCCCAAAGGGAAAGAGCTACGTTTGATGGATTTAGAGGTTCCAGTCCCTAGGCTCAGGGTAAAGGGAATGCTTTCACCTAAGGCCACATGGACACAAGCAGGGCTCCTTGAACCATAGCTTTGGGTTCCTCAGCCAAGGGACTCTCAGGCCCAGATGAGATTTCTGTACTGGCTAGAGCAATTGACCCTAATCAGCGTGAGGTTACATCACAGAGGCAGTGGGGAGCACTCAGGACCGCAGAGGATACTAGGCCGTTTCCGGGAGCTGCCGAGCCCAGTGTTAACAGGAGCAGGAAGCTGGAGCAACCACAGCCTGACAACAGCAAGGCCACCAATGGGACTCAGGGCACGCAAGCAACTGGGACAACAACAGGTACTGGCCTAGGTTGAAGGGTATCCAGACGGGCAGTAGAGGACGGAGGTAATGAACATGGCAATGGGCCTCAGCATTAGCCGCGACATCAGGGATCTTTGTTTTATTCACTGACCCTCCCATATTAAGTTTTTTTTAACAGATTGCAGGTGGTTACCATGTTGAAGGTTCAGTTTCAGGGTGGACTTTTTGTGAGCCACAGCAGATCTGAGTGAGAGGAGTGGCTGAAAACAGACACCTTTGGTGCCTCCTGCCACATCCCCTCAGTCCCCTATGATTTCAGCCTTGGCTATGAAGTATAGAATTCAGGCACCTTGAGCTGGCAGCGTCCTGGCTCAAGCTCCCACTGCTCATTTTCCCCTCCCACCCAAAGCCTTCTCAACACCATGGGAGCCCACTCAGTCCCCGCACAAGCACAGACCAGAAGAGAGGAATAGAGAAATATCCCAGGGCAGCTTCCCACCGCAGGGTGGGAGCCCGTGGATAAGTGGTCCCACCTGCTTTCAGGCTAGAAAATCTGGGAGACATTTGCTCAGTCCTCCTGAGCCCCCACTAGAACCAACTCCCCATTTCCTATTGTATTGGATTCAATAATCCACTCCTATCTTGGCTTTTTTGTTTGTTGAGATAGAGTCTCGTTAAGTCACCCTCGGTCAGGTGCTGTGGCGTCACAACTCCCAACAACCTCAAAGTCTTAGACTTAAATGTTTCTCTTGCCTCAGCCTCCCAAGCTGCTGGGACTACAGGTGCCTGCCACAATGCCCGGCTATTTTTTGGTGCAGTTGTCATTGTTGTTTAGCAGGCCCATGCCAGGCTCGAACCCACCAGCCTCAGTGTATGTGGCTGGCACTCTACTCACTGAACTACGGGTGCCAAGCTGTCCTGGTTTTGTTCTTTCCCTGTCTCACTCTCCCTGCATCCTCTGGTCACCTCCAAAATAAGCGATTGGCACACAAGCCCATGGGGGAGAACCAAAACCAAAACGCAGATAGTAATGTTTTTGTAAAGTTTGCAACAAGTAGGATATTTTTACCTCATTTAGTTAAAATTATCCTCTCTTTCCCTTTGATTTTCCTCCTGTCTTCATGTCTAATGACAGTGGGGTGGACTCTGGCATTTTTGAAATTTGGCTGAGAGGAAATTGAGCTTGAGGAAGTTGGGTAGATATAAATAAATGGTTGCGTCACTTCCTTGCACAAAGTTATTGATACTGACCCAGTGAATGGAGGGGTCCAGGAATGCTCCTAAAACCAGCTGTGCCAACCTCCTCACCCAAGACCATGGCTCCCCAGTGCAGCACCAGAGATGGATGGTCGCTAGTCCCACTGGAAATATGTGGGTAGCAGAGGAGAAACAAGGCTTGATATGTATGGAGCCAGAAGTTAATGTGTGTGAAATTCTTCTAGTTTTCAGATGAATGTAATTGTAACCAGACAATTCCATTCCCTTCTCTCTCTCTCTTTTTTCTTTTTTTTTTGAGACAGAGCCTCAAGCTGTCTGCCCTGGGTAGAGTGCCATGGCATCACAGCTCACAGCAACCTCCATCTCCTGGGCTCAAACGATTCTCCTGCCTTCACCTCCCAAGTAGCCGGGACTACAAGCGCCCACCGCAATGTCCAACTATTTTTTGGTTGTAGCCGTCATTGTTGTTTGGCAGGCCCAGGCTGGATTCAAACCTGCCAGCTCAGGCGTATGTGGCTGGTGCCTTAGCCTCCATTCCATTCTTGTTGAAACTTAATCATAATGTACAATCATACACACAGTTTCATTTTTTTGGTTTTTGTTTCTTGTGTGCATATTTGTTTGCTTTTAGACAGTGTCTTACTTTGTTGTCCAGAGTACAGTGGCAGGATCATAGCTCCCTGCAACCTCCAGTTCCTGGGCTCAAGTAATCCTCTTGCCTCAGTCTCCAGGGTATCTGGGACTACAGGTGCACACTACCATGCCCTGTTTATTTTTCTATTTTTAGGGGAGATAGGATCTCATTCTTGCTCAGACTGGTTTTGAACTCCTGGCCTCAAGTAATCCTCCTGGCCTCCCAGAGTGCTAGGATTACAGGGGCACACCACTGTGCCCAGTCCAGAGTTTTTTTCTTTCTAAGAATTATGTGAACTTGAAGGTATCACAGTTCCCATGTTTGTAGGGTACAAACCTATACCAGTAGTATAAACAGTGGTTGCATCTTTTTATGAAGTGAGACAGACAACAATATATCATCAGCTCACATCTTAGCACACCTGATGTGGTTTCAGACAAAAGAGTGTGGAAAAACTGCCATCCATGCAGTGAAATAGCCTGAAGAAATAAATGTTCCAGAGACAACACTCCCACCCATATCTATCCATAAATCAATTTATGTGGAAAAAAGAATAACTTGATCACGTAATTTTGTAGCTCAGTACCAACGTATTGTTTTTTTTTTTTTTGGTTTTTTTTTTTTTTTAGACAGAGTCTCAAGCTGTCCCCCTGGGTAGAGTAGAGTGACATCACAGCTCACAGCAACCTCCAACTCCTGGGCTCAAGCAAGTCTCCTGCCTCCGCCTCCCAAGTAGCTGGGACTACAGATGCCTGCCACAACGCCCAGCTATTTTTTGGTTGCAGCCATCATTGCTGTTTGGCGGGCCCAGGCTGGATTTGAACCTGCCACCTTAGGTATGTGGCTAGTGCCTTAGCCACTTGAGCCACAGGGGCCAAGCCCAAAAAAAAGAATTTAAAAAAAGAATATACTCACTGTGCTTTGAATTTGTTTCAAAAATTTAATTATCTTTAAAATTTTTCGTGGCATACCAGTTGAAAATCACTAGGCTAGAGAAAATTATAAAGTGTTTGTCTTCTTTGACAAAAGCATGTTAAAATGTGCAGATTTTTTTTTTCAAATTAATATGAGGGTACATGTTATAGAGGAACTAAATGAAAGCATTTTCTTCTGTTATCAAATAAATACCTCTTCCTAATTCAACAAATGCTTCAGCTTTGTTCTCACTGTCCTCGGGATCTGAAATGTCCTCCCCACACCTCCAATGTTCTAGGCTCCTCTCTGTTGTCCCATTTTCTTTACACATTCTATGTCATATTATAAATGATCATGAGGGTGTCTTATCTCTCCCATTGATTGTGAGCTCTTAAAGGACAGGGAACTTGTGAATATTTAATTAATAGTATGCTTTAAAACAAGGACAAGCTTTAGAGGGGCCCAGTTCATAGGCCAGAGCACAGAAATAGCAAGAAAAATTCAGAAGGATGGTTAAGTAGGCCTAACATTAAAAACATTTCTTATTTTTAAAATCAAGGATCTGAATTTTTGTAATACCCCTTCAGAAATCTAAAGTTTGCATTTTGATGAGGATGTCCTGAAACCTCTCTGCAGTGTAAATACACACACTTGAACACAATCATAGACTTTCTATAGTTCATCCACGGACCCAGAGAGGGCCTCCCTAGTACTCAGAAGTAATGACAGATAGCATTGTGACTTTAACCAGTTTTAATCCCTGGCTGGTAAGGAACTCAGGGCTTTGTCATTTGCAAAACTTACCGAGAAGTGTACATCATACATGCCCAGGGCTGCCAAGTTACCTCTGGCCTCCTCCTTTTATTTCTCCCTAAATTATAAAATGGTTTCAGCTGTAAGTATCCAGTGACACATACCAGGGCTGACATTGCTTTATCATAAGTAGGAAACTTTGGACAGTTTTGCTGTAAGAAAATATTTTTTAGAAATTTTAATCTTAGTTTTTACTTTGAAACTTTTTCTAAAGCCTCATAATAACTGGCAGAAAATTACAGCACTTACTACCAAAACTGTTTACTACCAGTATTTTAAAGTAAATCAACAGAAGTTTCAGGAATATTTCAGTTATTGTGGCTTTTTAATTTTAAAAAACCAACTTGACAATTTTTATGTAATTCAAGATTGAAATTATGGTTCATCTAGAGATAAAAAGGCTTAGTTGTTCAGGCTGAAAGACTGACATCTTCTTTTTTTTTAGACTGAGTCTCACTATGTTGCCCTTGGTAGAGTGCTATGGCATCACAGCTCATAGCAACCTCAAAATCTTAGGCTTAAGCAATTCTCTTGCCTCAGCCTTCTAAGTAGCTGGGACTACAGATGCCCGCCACAACACCCAGCTGTGTTTTTGCTATTGTCATTGTTGTTTGCCGGGTTCAAACCCACCAGCCCTGTTGCATGTGGCTGGCTACCTAACCAGTGAGCACAGGCACTAAGCCTGACATCTGCTTTTTAATAGTTATTGACTGCTTTAGATAAATGACCGCTATAAATTGGTACATATGCCCAGTAGAGCACAATAGTATTTTTTTTTTTTTTGAGACAGATCCTCAAGCTGTCCCCCTGGGTAGAGTGCTGTGGCATCACAGCTCACAGAAACCTCCAACTCCTGGGCTCAAGTGAGTCTCCTGCCTCAGCCTCCCAAGTAGCCGGGACCACAGGTCCCCGCCACAACACCCAGCTATTTTTTGGTTGCAACTGTCATTGTTGTTTGGCAAACCCAGGCTGGATTCGAACCCGCCACCTTAGGTGTATGTGGCTGGCACCTTAGAGCCACAGAGCCACTTGAGCCACAGGAACCAAGCCCACAATAGTATTTCTCTAAGGCTCAAGATTATCTGTTGGAATCTTAATGTCAGTGTTTGTGTTTAGGAGATATCTATAGAGAAGTATTTTGTTTTCTAAAGTATTTAACTTTTTTAAGATGTTGCTATCCCAGTGATGCTAGTGAAATAATGTTGATAATTAGTTTCTGTTATATCATGATATCTATGCAGAAACAAAACTTAGGTAAGGAGTGTCTAACTGAAATGGAAGGGGAAAACTGCAGAGTCCAGTGAAGACCTGGTCTTTCTCACACTCAGTGTACAGATGCATGCTATGTTTGTGACTTCTAGCTACCATGGAGCCCAGCAGAGAGAGAGAGAGAAAAAGAAAACAAAAAAATGAACAAAAAAGCAATGGTCTGGCATCAGATCCATTCAGATGTGAAGCTAGGCTCCAAGTACACAGTAGGAAGGAGTTGTAGACCAAAATCACTATAGTTGTCAGTGCCTAAGAAGACAAGCATAACCAAAGAATTCTGATTCACACCTTGTATATACTTAATAACTTACCTGTTATTTACCTGTTTCTAAACCGCAAACTGTAGCTGACCTTGCATTGTACTGCAAGAGACGGTTTATGGTAGGTGTATGAGGGGAGAGATCAACTAACCCCATTTTTAAATCTTGAATAAAGACTAGTAAAAAGCGGCAGTGGACTATCAGAAGAACAACACAATTTCACAGAAAGATTGCCATTCCAAAGCAGAACAAAGAATAGCATGAGGGTTTATTCAATTAAAAACAATTAGCGTTCAAGAATGAGAAAATAAAATTAAGCAGCAAAAAGATCCATTAGTTATTAATAGTTTACATTAAGGTGACATGAATATTATTTATCAAAAATCTTTGTAACTGACATTTGATGGCAGAGCCTGAACATTTTAACTTCCAATCTCTGAAGCTGGGCCTTGCTGCCAAGATGCATTAGTGCTAACCTACTGAATTCTTACCCTTTTGTTCGTAAAATGTTTTCCAACAAATTTCTCATTCTTTGTTGGCTACATATAATAAAGAGTGCTTTACCCATAATTTAGCTTTGGATAAGATAAAAATCTTTATTTAAAAATACAATGTTCCATTCCTTTAAAAATGTATATATACAGGAGAAGAATTTGGATACAATATGATAAAATGGCAGGAAACAAAGCCACATTCTGATAAAAATCAAAAGAAATTGGTGAGACCCAGAATATCAAAACAGCCATGAGAGAGTGAGGGCAGACTGAGGAATAACAGCCATGTTAATTTTCCTTGACTCCTCTGCCTCTAGTATTTCTGTTCTAAAAGGTAGACAGCTCAGAAATGGACACATTATACACATGTTTACTTTTGCCTAGCTCACATAATGAGAAGTCATTTATTTAATAAATACAGTATCAGACAAAGGGTGTATATACATTAGGAGAACCACTTCCTCAAAGGGACTGGGAATAATTTTAGGAATAGCATCATAAAACCTGGGAAGCACTGTTTAAATCCAAGTACATTTTCTTGTAAGATGTTAGCTTCAACTCAAAACCAAATTTCATTCCTTTCTATATACAGGTGGAGTCCCTTGGGTCTTGGTAGGGCAGTTGGCAAGAGCAACCTCTTAATCCACAGGGCTGTTTCCCTTTCTTCCTTCAATTCAGAGGCTCATGATGTCTGTCCCACTGTTCATCACAAAAAAAAAAGTAAATAAATTGTTGTTAAGTGGTAGTAGGAATATAACAATAGGGAAAAGAAATGACTGCCTATTATTGTACTCAGGACTGTAGCTAATATAAGCATCAATAGCTTTAGGAGTTTGACTAAGTCCTAAATCAGAAGTAGCTTTTGAAACCTTTGGGCATTCAAGTTGCTTAATTTTTTTATTTTCTAAGGGAAGGTTGGGGCATTATCTATTTCTGGAGGCTCTGCAGTAAGAGTTCTGTTGGTGTGAAATGAGTTCTTAAGGGGAAGATTACTCACAAGTAAAGCTTGAAGACTTTGCACTCTTTCCTCCCACCAGGAGTTTCCTGCTTCCTGATCCTATGTGGGCCTCAGAGCCCTCAGGGGCTCCCTGCGGGGACTGGGCCTGCTGGGCTTCTCTCAGTTTCCTACAGTGAAGGGGGAGGGGAAGCAATGGTTACTCCATCCCTGGTTAGAGATACTTGTGATCAAAACATAAGTCTATTTCTCTTTGTTTCTTATTTACAGTAACAAGCCTGTTAACTAGAATAGAAAATTCAATTCCATAACAGTCTTAAAAAATGGTCAACCCACATGCCATTTGCATGTGATAGGTTTAGTTCCCATACCATACTGATTAGAATATAAATGATTTTTACAATTAAAATTAAGTGAACATCTCTTCAGTCTATACATATATATACATACACATATTTATGTAAGGTACAGATGTCAACAAACAATAGCCTCTTGGTCAAATCTGGCCTGTCACCTGTATTTGTAAATAAAGTCTTAATGGAACACAGTCACTCATGTATAATATTGTCTGTGGCTGTTTTCATACTACAATAGCAGAGTTGAGTCATTACAGCAGGGCACATATGTCCCACAAAGCTTAAAATATTTACTGTCTAGCCCCTTACAGAATAGGCTTGCTAACTTCTGGTCTAACCAGTTTCAAGATGCTTCTGCTCCATCTCTGCTATGGGTTCCCACCACTGCTAAAGGCAGTTACTTGTGCCTCTATAGCAGGCTTCACACAGATGAGGTGACCAGATGTCCCACTTTTGGTGGGACAGTCCCGATTTTTAACAATTTGTCCCATAGTGTTTTAAAAAAGTCCCAATTTTTGGAAAGAATGCATGACAAGCTAGGGAACACTGGCAGAATGGGAAGGGAATATACGTTTTTGGCTGCTGAAAAGGTTAATGTAACTCCATTTGGGAATGAAGAGGTTAATGTAACTTCATTTGGAAATGAAAAGGCTAATGTAAACTCCCTACTCCCCTCCTGGGCAAGGCATCAGAAGGAGACTGGCTCCCTCCCTTGCTTCCAGGCAAGGACAGTTAGCTCAGAAGGAGCCAAACTGTCTGGAACAAACAAGTAGCCCCCCCCCCAAGTAAGGTGACCAGATGTCCCGCTTTTGGTGGGACAGTCCCGATTCTTAACAATTTGTCCTGCATCCTGCTGTGTTTTAAAAAAGCCCCAATTTTTGGAAAGAATGCACAACAAACTAGGGAACACAGGAGAACAGGAAGGGA
>CAUYQV010003673.1:0-31312 GCA_963574575.1 Galagoides demidoff
GCCTGTGGCACTAAGCAAGCAGTTCTGGGCCTGCCCAGAGCAGGAGCCTGCTGCCTGTGAGGCGTGTGACCCTAGCAAGCAGTTTTGGGGCCCGCCCCACTCCATGAGGGCAAAGGGACCCACTCCGCAACTGGGTTAGTCTGGGAAGGTTAATACCTCCTTCCCCACCTTACACCCAGTCACTCGTGGTCCCCCAGGTCCGTGACCCTATTCACTCCAGTAGGCCACTGCTCCTGGGGTTTCCCTGGCAAAATCAGCCAGAAATCTGAGTTCGGCCGGGGGGCCTTGCGTGTTTAAATTAGGCTTCTGTCTGGCTAGATTTCTCTGTAAATCAGAGGTTGCATTCAGCTTTACACTCAGGTGTCAATTCTAGCCTCTGCCGGCCCACTGCCTTTGTCTCAGCCTCATTAGCCCCCTGAGGGCTGGCGCTCCACCCAAGAAAGTTATGTGCGCCCTACCTGTGGCTGTTGTCTGGAACCTGTGCTTGCCCAAAGGGATGGGGCTGAATTGGCGTCAGCCTGCTGCTCAGGATGTATACACAGTTTTATATAGTTGCTACACTGGCGTCCCCTGAGTTGATTCTCCTCTCCTCACGCCCGCACCACAGTCAGCACAGAACAGCACCAGCCCTTTCCCCTCCTCTTCTCTCAAGGAGATGCCCAAGAATCAGGATTCCATAGGTAATAAACCTTCAGACCTTGGAGTGGGTGGGTGGGGGCTCCTCGGAGTTCAATGTTGCAGGTGTAGCATATATACAGATTTATACAGTTTTACAGTTTTATGCCTGGCCGGAGGGTGCCATGGCACACCAGCAGGGGTAGGAGGTCCAGTTTTTAGGAGGTCTCTCCTGTGGGATAGAGTGCTCGCTTGTTTGCATGGAGTAAACTGTGAGCCCTTGTTGTAGGGGAGGGGACTCCCATCCGCTTGGTGGCAGATTTTGTACCTTTTGGTTATATTTTTGGGGTCCTAGCTTGCCTCAGGAAGGTTGAAGTGTGCTCTTCAATCTTCTCTCTTGGCTCTGCTCCAAACCGTCAGCTAATTTGCTAAACTTTTATCCTTTCAGCCTCCTTCTGGACAGGAGCTTCTGTAAAAAGCTGACTGCAGTCCCCCATCTTGGCTCCGCCCCCCACTGGCTGCTGTTTTGAAACCAGAGACCTAGTGTTTGTTCCTTGAAGGGCAGGCACTGTAGGGTGGTATAGTAGTTTTCAATTTCTGTCCTGCAGTTTTTGGTGTTTCATTGAGAAATATCTTGCAGAGGAGTAAAAAAATCAGAGGTCTCTAAATCTCCTTCCTTTACCTCTATCAAAGCACCTCTGCTTTGAGCAGTTTGATTTAGAAGAGTTCCATCTGTTTTTAATTACATACACACACAATATCTATACATACATATACTCATTTATACACATACACTAGAAACTCCATAGTTGACCACCTCCCTTCATTGACCACCTCCTTAAGTTGACTAATTTTCACACCACATGTACATATCAGTACAGTAGGCATGGTTCTTTATATTGACCACTTCTATATTTTGACCAATTTGTTACAGTCCCTTCGGTGGTCAACTTACAGAGGTTCTACTGTGTATATGTATATTTTGTTGTTGTTGTTGCAGTTTCTGGCTGGGGCCAGGTTTGAACCCCCCACCTCCAGTAGATGGGGCCAGCACCCTGCTCCTTGAGCCACAGGCACCGCCCTGTATATATATTTTTTAATGTTCACATCCGTCACCCCCGTCCCAAAAAGCAAAACACCTATATAGTAAGAAGAACATAGCTTTGGAGTAAGACAGACCTCATTTCAGATTGCAGCATACCTTACTAGCTTCGCAACCTTGGACAACTTATCTAATTTATCTGAGCCATAGCTCCTTTATTTTTGGTATAGCAATCATATCTGCCATTTGAGATTATTGAAAGTATTCAACATAATGTGAAGGGCCAAACACGGCACCTGACACATACTGGTATGTCAACCAATGTTATTCCCATTCCCTTAGACTAATGGTTGTCAACTGGGAGTATTTTTGCTCCCGAGGGCATGTTTAGCAATGTTTTAAGACATTTTTGTTTTCACAGTCCATGGAGTAAGCAAATGCTATGGGCATCTAGTGGATGGAGGGATGTTGATAATCATCCTACAGTATGTAGGACAGACCCCATAGCAAAGAATTATTTAGCCCAAACTGTCTGTAGTGCCAAGGATGAGAAACCCCATTTCAGAGGTATTAACTTTTTCTATATGTAATATAGAAAATATAAATTTATATAAAATATAGAAAAAATCTATCTATAGAACTCACATATGGGTTCATTCTACCAATATTTACAAAATGCCTACTTCATAGATCATGTGGGATTTAGTAGCAAATAAAAAAGGTAATCTGTGCCATCAAAGAGTTTACATTTTAATTGGAGAGAAATAGACAATTAACAAATAAATGTATAATATTGTAACAGGTAGTGATAAGAACTACAAAGAAAAAGAGTAGGGGATAGAGAGTGGCATAGAAGAGCTGCTGTTTTATATTAATGTGGTTATATAAAGGTGGTTACCTTTTTCATAAGGTGACTTTTGAACAGAGACCTGAAAGAAGTGAGGGAGCAAGTCAGACAGTATTTTAGACAGAAGTATAACAAATACAAAGGCCCTGAGATAGATAGAGTGTGTTTGGCATTTTTAAGAAACAACAGGAAATGCCAATGTTGCTGAAGTATAATAAGAAGAGTGATAGGAGGTAAGATCAGTCTATATAGGCACTTAACTGACAGGCCATTCTGAAGACTTAGAGTTTTACTCTACATGTGATGAGAACCTTTTGGAGGGTTTGGAACATAAGTAGTATGACCCAATTTTTGTCTTTTAAGAGATCACATTACGTGATGTGTGTAATAGATATGCAGGGGGAGGGATGAGAGAGGAGCAATAGTGGAAACAAAAAGACTCAATAGGAGACCATTGCAATAATCCAACAGACAATGATGATGATGGCTTAGGCCAGAGTTGTAGCAGTGAAGGTGCAAAGTGATATAAGTGGTGTATTTCAGATATATTTTAAAGAGCTGATGGGACTTGAATTCATTGATGAATTAATCTACAATAAATATTTAATTTTTTATTCATTTTGGGGGGGATGATCAAGTTGGTTTTATCCCAGGGTTACAAGGTTGGTTCAACATACCTAAATCTATAAATATAATACATCACGTTTTCATTTTTACATGTTAAAAATTCTTTTTTTTTTTTGAGACAGAGCCTCAAGCTGTCACCCTGGGTAGAGTGCTGTGGCATTACAGCTCACAGCAACCTCCAACTCCTGGGCTCAAGTGATTCTCCTGCCTCAGCCTCCCAAGTTACTGGGACTACAGGAGCCCACCACAACACCCGGCTATTTTTTGGTTGCAGCCATCATTGTTGGTTGGTGGGCCTGGGCTGGATTCAAACCTGCCAGCTCCAGTGCATGTGGTTGGTGCCTCAGTTGCTTGAGCCACAGGTGCCAAGCCACATGTTAAAAATTCTTACCGAAAAAGCCAAGGATAGGGCTGCGCCTGTGGCTCAAAGGAGTAGGGCGCCAGCCCCATATGCCAGAGGTGGTGGGTTCAAACCCGACCCCAGCCAAAAACTGCAAAAAAAAAAAAAAAAAAAAAAAAGCCAAGGATAATCATATAGTAGCAACAAAGGGAGATTCCAAAAGGGCTCCTTTGTTCCATACAAAGTTCTATATATCCATGAGGAGAATGATGAGAGCCAGGCCGTACTGACAGGTTTCCTCTTTCGCAGGATTTTATATTAAAGATGCCAGACTTGCAGTCTGTATAACTCAAGCCAGGTTCCAATGAGTGTGCGTTAGAATGTGATCTTACCTAAACCAAACTGTGATGGAAAGATCTATATTTCTAACTCCAGGTTAAAAGAAAGTAGGAACTAACTTTTGTGCTGTAATGTAAAAAAACACATATTTTTTCAGGCAGTGTTCTAATGTTGTACCTGAAATGACCAAAATATTTTTGTAACGTTCTATAAAGCCATGTCAGCTCATCTGTATATTACATACACTTCTGAGAATTTTTAGGAACATTATTTAATTCCAAAGATCTTATACATATTAACCTAGTATAATATGTTTAAATAAAACCATACCAAAAAAGGGTTTACAGCATCATCAGTCAGGAAAATAAAAAAGAGGTCAATGTTTTAATTTATAGAACTAGTTTCAGTAGACATACACATAGCATTTTATATTATTTTCCAAGTTAGTTATTCTAGAACTTATTTACAACTTCAGGAAACCATTAGTAAAAATTAGTACTAACACTAAACGTGGATTTACAACTTAAGATGGAATTAGGTTATTGAAAAAAAAAAAAAAAACCACTTTTCTTAGAGAGCACACATTTTATCCCAGGGCAGGAAAGACTTTATTATGTATAGCGTTTTCCCACTACTAGAATTAATAAATTTAGATTAAAATTTTTTAAACAAATATTAACCATCTTTGTATTATCTTGATTTTAACTATATTTTTCATTTATATAACAAATTTGTGCCCTGTGTTGATACCTTAAAATATATAGAAAAAGTAAAACTCTTACATTCACATTAATTAATCCATATATTAATATGTAGACTTATAGGGTGTAGACCAAAAAAATAAATAAATTCAATAATTTGAAACAACTCTACTGTGAACTTACATCACAAATATTCTTCTCTGTCAATCACTGACACTTTATGCTTGCTGAAAATTACTTTCCACACAAAATTTTTTTTTAAATCTCTTGAATGTTCTGGGGTCCACATCTATGTCTTTACAAAACATCTTCATATGATTATTTTAATATATTCTTTAGTACCTTGGACACATAAAATTAGTATATTATGAAAGCCATTCTAGAAAGCTTCCTTTAAGACTGTTAAATAGAAAATATACTACTATATATTTTCATCAGTTCTATAATCCAGTGAAAATTCTGAGTCTAACTTACATTAACTCTTTTGGTTTCAAGACTGTATCAGTTAGGATTCTAAATTGGTTCCTGAAAAAATACCGTAACTGCCGTCAGAGTAGAGGAGGGACAAAATAAAAAATAATTTTTTTTTAAATTGTAATAACATTCTTGTGTGTGTGTGTCTTTCTTTTTTTCCTGCAAGCATACAGTCAAGCCTCTGCTGTGTATATTGTGCTGTTTCTCTGTGATTTTCTACCTCTTTGAGGTTAACTCATTTGATTATTTTTGTGTGCAGACCATTAATAACTTCCTGTAAGTCAAGCAAAAATAGCTCAAGAGGAAAGATTTTTAACTTTTTAATTCACTGTAAAAATTAAAACATTATGAATTGTGTAACTGAAAATAATCCCATCCCCAGAGATAAAATATTACCAAAAGTATAACGTATATGCTTCCTGTGTTTGCATGTGCACATGTTTATGTGTGTGTGCTCAAACATAAGTGGGATTAAAGTGCTTACATTTTAATTTTCAACTTGATTTTCTCCATCAATAATGTATTCCCACAACTTTTAATCTTTGAGGAAAGACAAAAATAGCATGTTACAAATATTTTTCAGGAGGGAGGAGTCAGTGTTAAAATTGACTATAGGAAAAATTTCCTAGAGAAGGTGGTTACCCATGCTAGGCCATGAAAAAAGGGAATGATTTAAATTGTAGGGATTGGGAAGGGGCAGCAGGCAGCAACACATGGCTAGTGTGATTCAGAGTGACCTAGCTAAGAACAAGAATAAGCTCGGTTTTAGGGAGAAGACTGTGTGCCTAGATATAGAATGGCCCAGATTATACATACATTAGTGAAGGCAGGCATTTGAACTTCAGTTTGATCCAGTGATCAGCTGAAAGCCATTTGTTTAAGTTCATGAGGCAGAGGAATGAAAGTGGTGTGAGGACAGAGAAGGGCCTACTATAGTGAGGTATTGCTATGAGCCATGGCCTTTTCTCTTTGTTTTTATTTAAACTAGTTGTGCCCTGAGGATATATGCAAGAAACCAGCCAGGAACCTATCCCAGTACTCTAGTTCTAGAGCCAAAATGATAAGTTTTTCTGCAGTGGAGTAAAAAATGAAGATGTCATCTGCCATGTATTTTTAGTGGAGGCTCACTTGATTTTGGGGCAAGTGAGTGTACTAAATTAAAAACTGAACCAGCAAGTAGAAGGACCATTCAGTGGGCTACTGGGTTACCTCTGCAACCAGGACCCTTAAACCTTCTGGACCTCAGCTTCCTCTCTATTGTGAGTTGGAGATATACTTTTCTAAGTTTTTTCAGCATTCTTTTGGGTTTAGTGATTTGTTAGTATTCTTTTGCAGATGGACTACTTCATACATTCATACATAAACAAGCATAAACATCCTGTAATTCACATGTTGTCACATTCCTAAATGCTGTAA
Organism: Galagoides demidoff; assembly: GCA_963574575.1. Classification (NCBI taxonomy): domain Eukaryota; kingdom Metazoa; phylum Chordata; class Mammalia; order Primates; family Galagidae; genus Galagoides; species Galagoides demidoff. The sequence continues at coordinate 6,402 of CAUYQV010003673.1, forward strand.
CCAACTACTCTTTGAAGTTGTCAGGTTCAGTGACCAATTCCTAACTCCTAACATGAGGTGGTTGGTAGATTGGCACTGACTTTTTTCCTTTTTCGATGCAGAAAGGATGCTGTATTTCCATTGAAAGATTTCTAAGAATAATCAAAAATAGATTTTAAAAAAATTTTTTGAGGTAAGAGTGAGAGCAAATAAACTCATCTTGGTTTGAAACTTCCATGATTCTGTCTTGCTAAAAGAAAGATAAATGTCATATGTCTTGAGAAGCTGCCAAGAGATATGCTAGCAGAACTCTTCTATAACCTTTAAATATGCTTTAGTAAAAGCATATGGAGAATTCAAATGGAACTGCAGGTTGCATAAGTAATCCAGCCTTATACATACATCAAAATGGTATAGGCAAAGCCAAATTGCAATCATCCGTACTGAAAGTATTTTTCAAAGACACACAGCTTCATGTTAATTGAAGTCAAAACTTTCACTGGAAATTCACATTAACAAATACATATTGAGAGTCTGTTGTGTTCAAGATACTGAACAAACAAACAAATTATACAAGGTACTGTGTCTGAAAAGATAGTTTCTTGTTTTCATTTAGGACCCAGAAAATGAGTTCATCTGGCATGGAAGTCTGACTTCTCTACTTGTTTAACAGTAACCAGAAAAAGCTGTAATTTCTTGGTAGTGAGGTGAATGACTACTAACATAACTATTCTCTTTTACCTTTTTAAAAAGCTATTCCAGTTAAATTTTAAAATGCTGCATATTTGGAAAATGTTTCCATGTTTGCTCCATATTATAATGTTTTGCTATATTATAATGCTAGTGAGGTTTAATTTCAGAAAATCCTCTGAGTATGTTGCAGATTTTTATGAATGTTTGAGAACACTGTTGTTGACCCCTAAAGGAACCAGGGAGTGGGTGGGAAGGACATACTATATATTAATCAGAAGATGAACTGGACTTGCAGATTTACAAATGTGACTAATCCAAAGATGACCTTATATTCATGTGGCAGTCTGAGATCAGGAGAGAATTGTGTAATTTGAGAATGTTCAGTATGAACAAAAGCTATGATAAATCAGCCCCGATTATTCTGTGACTTTCATATCAAATGTTTGTGTTTTCAATGTTCTAACTACATGATGTCTTTTTTATTTCAGTTACATGACCATATGGAATGGTCAGATGAATTTTTCAACTCCTCTTTAAGGAGGCTCTTTTAAAATTAAGTTTACCTTCTAATGTTTACTTCAAAGAAGATAGAACCTAAAGGGAATCTTCATAGCAGTTAATATAATATAGATTAGAAATTTTGCATACCTTACAGTGGGTATTTAGGCCCCAAGTTTTACTTCTCAGCTGTGCCTCTTAGCTATATGTTCTTTAAGTTTTTCTTTAACTTCTTTAAATCACAGTGGCCTCGGTTGTAAATGGAGCTCTTAAAAGTGTTTCTCATAAACACTTTTGTATGCTGCTCTATGTAAAGAGTAGACATAATTATTCTGATCATGTTTTACTAGGTTGATGGGGGTTTTTTGGTCTCCTTTTCATTTTTCCAGAAATTTCTTAGAGTAGCAGGGAATAGAAAAGGACTGCCAATGTATACTTTAGTATGGATTGTAATGGGCAATCTGAATACAGACAGAGGGGAAAGTGGAATTAGGATACCATAGAAAATAAGAGCCAAACTTATTTAATATTGGCCAGCTGTCTTGATTTTTTAATGAATTTTTGGCTTAAAAACTGCCTACCTTCTCCACGATTCATAAAATTTGATTATAGTTCTTACATTTTTGGCGTTAGATCAGGTAGCCAACAAGGACTAATATGCCTTTCTTTTGCTTCCATCCATCTAGCCATTCATTCAACTAGCCAGCCAGTGCTTATTTGGGTCCAGGTAAATCTAAGCAAAGCATTGGCTCAATACTGAGATTTTAGAAGTGAAGCATAGTTCCTATCTTTAAAAAACACATTATCCATAGAAGTTAGATATTATTGCCATGGTATTTAAGGTGATAGTATAAGGACAGGAGAGAATGTAATAATCAAAGATGAATGATTTGAATCATATGGCCAAATTTGTCCCTTTCCTTTGGTTTTTTGAAACAGTTCAGGGGAAGAGGAGGAATTAAAAAAATTAGACAATATGCATATCTGAATAATCCTTGTCATCCTCAAATTCAAGTCAATGTACATAGCTCAAAGAATCTCTGATTTCATGAGCTCCCTTCACCATGCTGTGAATAGCATTCATGTACTGTGTCACACAATATTCAAAGACATTAGTATTACAAATACAAGTGCCTCCCAGCTTTTTTAATGTCATTGCACACAGAAGAAATAATATTCTTATGGCCTTCCAAGGTAAATGGACAAGGCAACTGATAGCCAGTTAATAGACTGGGAGTTATGCTGCCTCAGCCTTGCCCCGCATCCAGAGAGTTGAATGGGCATCTCTATATCTGTGATGTGTTTGCGCTACCCAGATACACTATAGTTAGTACACTCTGTATTAGATTATGCCCAGATTTGCCTTCTTTGCTGACCTAGGGCCTCATTAATTTTTTTTTTTTTATAAATAGTTTGGGCATGTTAATTGTAGTAGCTACATGATGTGGTTTAGGAAGACAACATGTGGAATTTAGAGGACCCCAAAGGAAAACAGTGGAGTAAAAAATTACCAGAGGTTGGAGACAACCTTTTATAATGAAAATAGTCTGGCTCAGGAACTGGGAATCCTGGGCTTTAATTCTAATATAATCACCCTTGGCAAATCACTTCTCTTTGAGCCTCAGTCATCTTATCTTTAAAATGAAGGAATTTGAACAGGATTAACTTTAAGCTACTCTAGTTCTAACACACCATGATTTCAATTGCCTATAAATCTTTGCTATTGAGTTAACTGCTTTTCATGGAGTGTTTCCTATCTGGGAGGCATGGGTAAATGGTGCCCTAAGGCCAGCTTCCTGGGGCTCCTCAGATCAAAGGTTACTGCTTCAAGGGTGTCCAATCTTTCTTCTTTTCTGCCACAGATTAGAAAAGTTTTGTTTTGGGCCATGTATTCAATACACAAATGCTAATGAAAGCTATTAAAACAAGATGCAAAACAAAACATAGAGGTGTGTGCATAGTTTTCTAGATATCTGATACCACAGATAAGCAAAATAGTTCTCAAATAATCTGCTTTTGACCCTGGGCTGCAGGTTGGACACCCCTGGTGCTAAAGGAATTAAAAAGAACTATGATGCTTAGAGAATAGATAGTAGAGAGGGTGTCTGAATAGCTATAATAATTTAGTCTTTCCTATCTGATGTTTATGGGTATCTTTGAAATGCTACTAAGATGATAGGCTTTGCAGTTAAGAATCTGCCAACTAGCAAAACACCTCTTAATTGTAGCTGGCAACTCTGGCAGCCTTAACCTCTGAGAATAAGTTTCCTAATTCTTATTTATAGAGACACTGCAGCATAAAAGTGATAGAAACACTTACCAAAGCATATATACAGAAATTAAATATTGATTGTTCAGTAATCCCTTTAGGAACTTTTTGGTCTTTTTCCATAGTTACCTAAGTCCTTTCTGTCTAGCTATGTATTGGGTGGATGAAGTTGGAGGATAGCAGAGAAGATATGTAGGAATGATTATAAAGTCAAACAATCATCACATTGTATTTCTTTCCCCTTGTAGAATAAAATTGTAGCATTTGTTCATTTAACAAATGTTTATTGATTATTTACTTTGTGTCAGCTATTTTTCTAGGAGCTAGAAATTCACACCTGAGAGGTTCTTGCTATAGTCAGACACAAATAGATATATATAGAAATAGACGGGCATACATAGATACATACAGATGATACAATGTTATCAGCCTGTGGGGGAGGGGTTTAATAAATATATTAGTGACTTTTTTATTTCAAATTAATATGAGAGTACAAACTTTAAGGTTACATTGTTCTCACTTCCAAGCTAAAGTTCAAGTTATAGTAGAGCCCTTCACCTAGGGGGCATGCTGAACACCCTCACATTGTGCACATTAGTTGAGATCCTGCCAATCACCCAACACCCTCCCATTTCTTGGCACCCTCTGTATATACGCTCCTATATAAATATTTTTATCTTTATATATATATATGTATGATTTAAATATACAAAGTATTTCTCTATGCTCAGAAAGGATACGTGAAATTAGAGGGTAGAAAAGCAAAAGAAGTCTCTATCTGCACATATGTATGTTTGTGAGTATGTAGCTATGGGGGAAATAAGGAAGGAAAGAAGAGATAAAAGGGGATTAAGGGGAGGGGGCAAAAGTTAAAGGGAAAAATTAGTAGTCTTAGAAAAAAACATAGCAGTTAATAATTTTTGCCTTAACTCTCATTACCCCATCTATTTTTGTCCATCTTGAGCTGTAGTAAGTATACCATTCATTCTATCAACTGACGTATCATTGGAATAAATAATTTCAGTTTTAGAAATACAGAAACATCTACAGATATTTGAAGAAGTGGTAATTATATCCAATAATTATTATAAAGATAATCTGCTGAAAATCCTTCTAAAACAGAAAAAAAATTTAAATCTCAGGGTTTTTTTTCTTTTACTGGCCAGAAATTCATTCCAGGAAGTACCAGCCTGTCTCATTTCAAAATGTTTCCCTTACCAAGGAAATGGAAGTGGTCATATTCTTTCCCACCAAACTTTCAGAATTATAATTATTCTACCTCTTGTGGGACAGGAAAGGAGCAAACATCTGCTGTACTGAATCAAAAACCCTACCACCAAAACGATACCACACTGTGAATCATACCTGGACTCAGATTAAAGGATCTATGTTGTGTTTACCTTTTTCTTTATTTTCTTTGTAATCTACAATATGGACTTGTTAACTCGGGCCTCACAACTGAGGAGAAAAATATGGATTCCATTTGCTGACTCCTTTAACAATGAAAAATCATAACTTTACAGAAAATGGACAATAGTTAATAACAGTTTAGTAACTGTTTTTGTTTGGTTCATTATTCCAAATATTAGTTGACTAAATAATGACTTTACAGAAAATGGACAATAGTTAATAACAGTTTAGCAACTGTTTTTATTTGTTTTATTATTATTCACCATTTTCTTTTCCCTTAAAAAGTAAGAAAATTGGGTGCCAGCCCCATATGCCAGAGGTGGTAAGGTCAAACCCAGCCCTGGCCAAAAAAAAAAAGAAAAAGTAAGAAAATTTGTAAGAGTGCAGTCTAAGAAGTAAGATTCTTTAGTTTTAGTTTCAATAACAAGGGAATAAAATATATTTTCAACTTTATTTCCAGAAGAAACAAGCTTCACAAATACTGTTACTGATCATAATTTTATACATTCTGGGCTATGGTGATAGCACTAAACTGTTCTCCTAGAGTAAAGAAAGGAAAATGGCACTTCAATTCTAAGTTAAAGCTGTGAAAGCATACATAATAATCTACTTGGTTTAAATAATTTTGTGTCTTTATCTATTAGAGAGCTGAAAGACAGACTCGAATTATGGATTCAGCTCAGTATGCAGAATTCTGTGAAAGTCGACAATTAAGTTTCTGTAAGTAACCATTTCTTTACTTAATATAAGAGATTGTTCATTATAGATGTACTAAACTATGACACGCTCTGTTTCTTAGCAATCAATGGATTTAATAATTTGCATAGTTATAACTCTTACCAAAAAAATGGCATTTTGGGGGGTTCTATAAAAGATTTTACCACATTGAACTGTTTTGCAGTTAATAATGTTGAGGTTTAAAAAGGTGTTATTAATACACAGAGTGTCATGTTAATTGTTCACGTTGCTGTTAGTCAAAAAAATTCCATTTTTCTTAATAATTGAATTTCTTTCCTAATCACATTTGCACTAGTATTTCATAACTATATTTCATTCATAATAGACTCTAGTAGTACAGACATGATATTGAAAAGCCCTCCCCAATATCGATTATAGATACCAAACTTTTCTTTTACATATACTCATATTACCACAAAGGAACATACCAGTTATCTCTTCCATTTTTGTCTAACCTCCTGCTGTGGCGTGCAGGTTAAGCAAATTCCATGTTAAGCAAATTCATTAGTACAAGTTCTCATACACTAAAAACCTACTGGTACAATTAGTACTTTCCCATCACTGCCCAATGTACGTGAAGACTCGTGATAATGAGCTGGATTGTGTAGCAGAATATCTTCACCAACAGATTAGTCATGACTAAGGTTCTTGGTAGAGGTCAAAGAGAAAGTGTGATGTAAAGTCCAGTTAAAAATATGACAAAGTAGCACATGACCTTGGTCTGAGGGGTTGTAGAAACAATGGTGTCTTTAAATGAAAAGCTATCATGTGGTCACAATAACAGCATATTTGATTTGGAAAAAAGAAAGTGAAAGCTTCATTCATATATTACAAAGTGCAAATAAATGACACATTTCAAGTATTGCCCCATGTAAAATGTCAGTAAAATATAGGAAACTATGTTTTGGAAGATTTTTTTTTTTCTAACTAAATAGAATTTCCAGTCTGACTAACAAGTTGGCATCATACATCTGTGAAGCATTAAGTAAATGGCACTTCAGATCATGGCAATTTCAGCAAATGAAAGGTTTTTCTATTGTAATTTTTAGGTTTAAAAATGTCATTCAAGTTTTTGTAAGTAGAAGTCCCTGGTTTATAAGGAATATTTAGCATAATTTGATTATTTTTTAAATCATATTTTAAATTTAATTCACTTAAAACAGAAGTACTATTTTATAACAAACTAAATAAGCTTAAAGTCTCATAATATGCCCTTTGTTTGAAAATCTAATTTTTAGTTCATTTTTTTGTTTTACTCAATAATAAACTGTAGTAAATTAAAAATTAATATTTTCCCTCTATATCAAGTCAGTATAATATAAGCAGTATATCATCCTTGATTTTCTTTTCTTTGGAAGGCAAGGATTTGGCCATTTAAAAATTATTTGTTTGTATGGTGCCAAAAGGTACTTTCTTATGGAATCTTGGTGGGAAAATCTATTTTATATGACAAAATTCTGTGGTTTAAAAGTCTAAAAGTCTTTAATCCAAGTGGGTCAGCAAATTCAAAATCTATTCCTGCAGTGGTCCAGTAGGACTCTTTTTATTCTTGTTCTCCTAGTAAATTACTGGCATGTAGGAATTATGTCCATAAGTGTCTTCTTAAGTATTTGATGGCAGCAGTCACTGAAATTACTGATATATTTTTAAATAATGAGGTTAAGCTGTAATATTGGCAAATATAATTTACTAATCTTTTGTTTTTATATTTATATAAATCATTTTCCTTTAATGTCTTTTAAAATCTGATACTAATATTGACTCACAGAACTTTAATTACAATTTTATAATTAAAACTCATAATTGGTATATTTGTTTCTGATCTTCTCCTTTTTTGGGGGGGGGGGGGACAGTCTCACTTTGTCGGCTTCTATAGTGTGTCATGGCTTCACAGCTGACCGCAACCTCAAACTCTTGGGCTTAAGCAGTCCTGTTGCCTCAGCCTCCCAAGTAGCTGGGACTACATGTGCCTGCCACAATGCCTGGCTAGCTTTTCTATTTTTAGTAGAAATGGGATCTCACTCTTGCTCATGCTGGTGTCAAACTCCTGAGCTCAAGCAGTCCACGTGCCCAGAGTGCTAGGATTATAGGCATGAGCCACAATGCCCAGCCTAATCATTTACTTTCAACTTTTTGTTTTATATTTGGTTTTTATAAACAACCAATATCTGTGTTTTCTTTCTAATTATTCACAGAGGCTCTGTGTATTTTGAGTTCTATGTATGTGGATTTAATTACTGATACATTTGGGTTAGTATAGGCTTATTTTGTGTTTTAAATTTACTGTGCTTTTTTGTTTTTCCCCTCATTTTCTGTGTCTGATTAGATTGACTGGGTTTTCTTCATTTCATTTTTCCTCCACTAGTTTGTATCCTATATTCTATGTGTACTATTTCAGTTACTATCTTTAATTTTTTATTATGCATCCTTGACTTAAAATTTTTGAAATTGCTAAGTATTTAAACTTTCCTTCTTGGCCTAATCTTATTTTTCCTGAGAATTTGTAAGTGCTTAAACTACTAATTTTTGTCTTAAAATGACTTTATTTTACCCTCATGTTTCAATGACTGTTTAGTCAGGTAGGAAATTAGGGGCTTATACTTATATAAGTTTTATACGTTATAGTTATGTTAAAACATAATTCCGTTATCTTTTGGCCTCTGTTGTTGGTAGAAGTCTGCTATCAGTCTATTTGTTGTTTTATGTTTTTCCTGTGGGAGAAACTAAATGAAAGAAGATATTGCTTATAGGTCCCCACTACATTGGGAAATAGTCTTAAATATGTGTAAATGAGAGGAAATAAGGAATTCCTGCTGTGGAAGATTCCAGGGAAAACTATGCTCTCTTGAGGAAGACTATTTTCAATTGATATAAAGGCATTGATTTTGAAGAGGTTGAAGTTGCAGAGGAATTTTTTCAGATTGGAATGAACATTTCAGAGAACCCTGAGGGAAAGATTGGGAATACAAGACTGGTGACAAGGGATAGAGTAAAAATGAAATCGTATGTAGGAATGAGAGAATGGAATATTGCAAGAATTTTAAATGCTGGTATTGGTCATTGATAAGAAGTATAAAAAGTGTGTAAAATTAACATCTTAAACTTCCATTTGAAGTTAGTATGTAAAGTTGTTTCAAGTCTAACACACAGAAAACCTAGGTAGTCTCAGAAAGCTGATAATTCTAGGAACTTTGACCATTGTTCAAGATTCTGTTTACATTGTTAGTAAATTTCCAGAATACTTTTTTGCTGAAACACTGGGGAGAAGCAAAGAAAAAGGAATTCATTTATTCTAAACCCCTTGTTTCTTCATAAAAACAAACTGTCAAAACTAAGGGCAACAAAGTGAAACTCTGTCTCAAGAAAATTAGGGGTATCTGTGCCTCTTTTGGTGGAAACAATACCATGGAACGGTCAGTTGCTTCATGAAGTAATCTTTGTCTTGGTGACAAGGAGGTAATCAGCTGAGAGAATCTTCACCTGTTGGTGGAATAGCAATAACCTAAGTTGTTTATGGGACCTCTGTGCATCCTTTTAGATGCATAGGAAAGTTTGGACCCTACCTTTCTATTAAGGAAATTATCTTTTTTCTTTTATCCATTCAGTCATTTCTTCTGGAAATATTTCTTTTGGGTCTGTTAATATCAGGTCCTATTCTGGATGCTGAAGATAACAATAGTTGATACACAGTCCTTGTCCTTGCATTCTTGGTACTTAAAATCAAGTGATGAAGCTATTAATTCTGTTATTTATATGTATGAATTTAACTCATAGCTCAATGAGAAGGGTGCTAGCCACATACACCAAAGGTGGCAGGTTCAAACCCAGCCTGGACCTGCTAAACAACAATGACAACTGCAACCAAAAAATAGCCGGGCATTTTGGCAGACTCCTGTATTCCCAGCTACTTGGGAGGCAGAAGCAGGAGAATTGCTTAAGCCCAAGAGTTTGAGGTTTCTGTGAGCTGTGATGCCACGGCACTCTACCGAAGGTGACATAGTGAGACTCTGTCTAAAAAAAAAAAAAAAAGAATTTAACTGAATACTAATAATGATCCTTCCTTCACTTTTAAAATAAATAATTTAGACCAAAGTCACAAAATATGTTTCTGTTCTAATGGTCTGTCAAGAGGAGACATGAATAAGGTACATTTTATTGATCTTGCCAAATTGGTGCCTGTTAACTTCAGAAGTATTCCACATACATTAAACAAGTGTTTGTGAGCTATTGCAGATTACTATCGAGATGGAATGTTGCATATCATGATAGCATTTGAAAGATTAGTTACTTTGAGGAGATGCCTTTAAGAAGGATTATCATAATTCTGCCAGATTTGACAGGGTTGAATATGTGCTTCGAAAGCAGGACTTAATGTCTTCTGTGATTTATTTAAAAGAAAATTCTTATATATGTGGAATCTATGAAGATTCTATCTAGAAAGATCAAAACATCATGCTTTGAGTTACTGTTAAATGTTTTATAGACCTCTGGGACCAGATTAATCAAAAGAATAATCAGTGGATTTTTATTAAAAAAAAGATAATCTTATACATTTGATAAAATCTTTGCTATCAATCTTTTCTCCTTAGGTTACTAGTTAAATTAATGTCTAATGGAGGCCCTATATCAAGTTAGACTCTGTTTAACATGGTGGCAGTTTAAAGATATTTAACTAAAGGCTCCGTGGGCTTGGTTCCATATATGCTTGTTACTATTAGGTATGCAGAGACATCAGGAGAAATTTTCAGCAGCCATGAAAGACAGATGATATAAGAGTTCAATTAATGGTTATAGTGGGGAAGTATACCTTTGACTGGTAGGGTTAGGATTCATATGAATGAAGAAGAGTGACAGGAGATAATTCCATGGAAGGAAAGGAGCAGGAGTGAACACAAGATTATATTCAAGGCCAAGTGATGATTTAATAGAAAAGTACTATACAGACAGGCTGGAATCAGTTTGGACAGTTTGAAGAGTCAGGCTTAAAAATTTAGACATCTTCATAACCAGAAAACTTAATCACATGCTTAGATCAGGCCAGATACCAATTTTAAATTTACAACTTTGAGCCTATTTTAATACTAGACAAATTTTGGATCTAACTGCAGTTTTTGAATGTCCTTTTGTACGATTTGCTTTCTCTAAAACAGTGGTTCTCACTTTGAGGGTCGCAACCCCTTTGTAACAATGAAAATGCATCCTGCATATCAGATATTTACATTATGATTCATAACAGTAGCAAAATTACAGTTATGAAGTAGCAACAAAAATAATGTTATGGTTGAGGGTTATGACAACATGAGGAACTATATTAAAGAGTCGTGGTATTAGGAGACATTAGGAAGGTTGAGAACTACTACTCTAAAAGTAAGTTTAAGTTTGCATTAAGCAAATACATCTTCTGAATATTGTAATAAAAGCTATGGCTAGTGGTAACTTTGCATTTTATATAAATTAATTTTTGTATATAATTCTGAATAGATGTTTTCCATTTTTGGATAGTAATATGCAATATTAATACTCTTTAAAATTACATTTTCTACACTTGTTTTTTAATGGCTAGCAAAAAAAGCTTCTAAATTTCGAGACTGGTTGGACTGCGGCAGTATGGAGATAAAACCGAATGTCGTTGCTATGGAAATTTTAGCATATTTAGCATATGAAACTGTGGCACAGGTAAGAATTCTAATCTGTCATATCAGGCCACACATGACTGATTTGTCCTCGTCATCATCCCTGATCATTTTTTCTTCCTTCTGCTCTACTAGGAATAATACCATGAGTTCTCTCCAGTGACAGTTCTGTCATTTTCTAGAATTTAGTTCATTTATATTTCTTTCTATCCTCAGCTCTGGCAGATGTAAGGATAAAAAAGACTATATGTTGCAGCTTTATTGTAACCAAAAATGGAATCCTTGCATACTATAAAGGTCATTAAATCTGAAATGTCCAATTTTGAATAAGAAGTTTAATTTATCATATATCAAACAAGAAGTGGTACAATTAACCAAAGTCTGTGCCTAAACTATTGACGCACTTTTACCATTTAAAACATAGCTTATGTATGCCAGCCATAAAGATGCCTGGAAAGTGAATGCTGATGAAATTGCAAAGGGCATTTTTCACGGCTTGTTGAGAATTGAATATTTTTCCTTGCAAAAAGTGGTCCAAAACCTGGAAGAAGTAGTAGTCATTGTAAGGTCTGGTAAATATGGTGGATGACAGAGAGTTTCCAAGTCTAGCTTTTATAGTTTGAGCAGTGTGGTTTGTGAAACAGTGTTGTCTTGCACGAGGATTAGTCAGTCTCTGTTAGAGGGTAGTGATTCCACACCCAGAATTCAGTAAGTACTCAGATCACCTCATATACCTAGAAAGGTTATTTTTCAAAGTTCAAAAATAATATCTAGACAAGGAAGATGTGGACTTTGCACTCAATATAATGAAATACTAGGTTATTGACTATGAAATGTCCAATTTCCTTAAAACTAAGTTTACAGTTAATATCTCTGACATTTCACTTTGACACGTCTTGTTTTTTTATTTTTGTTTGTTTATTGTGAGGTACATTCTAATTCTTTCAAGTGCACATTTGGCTTGTGATTTTCTTTTCTTTTCTTTTTAGCAGTTTTTGTGAAAGCATAAGTAAATAAAAAATTCATGTTATTTTCAAACGTGAGTTCCATAGTGGAACAAATGCAGGTCAGACAGCTTGAAAATATCAACAAAGTGTGATCTTTATACTACAATCATCAGAATCTCGTTCTTTCTTGTTTAAAAAGGAAATTCCGGGGGAGTAGCACCTGTGGCTCAAAAGGGTAGGGTGCAGGCCCCATATGCCAGAGGTGGTGGGTTCAAACCCAGCCCTAGCCAACATTAAATAAATAAATACATAAAATAAAATAAAATGGAAATTCCTAGGCTGCATCTTTAGAGAAAGCCTACTGAATTAGAATATCTGGGCTCGGAGCCTAAAAATCTACACTAGTTATTATGGATAAATTTTGGGAACCACTCTCCTAGAAGGTCAGAATATATTGTTTATGTTTGGATACATCCATTCACCAATCAATGAAAGTATGTACCTATGTACACAATATAGATTTTTTTTTTTTAGTTAACAGTATTCTCAATCATATTCAAAAGGCATTACTTAAGGCTGGGGATAGTGGTTTGTGCCTGTAATGCTAGCACTTTGGGAGGCCACAGCAGGAATTACTGGAGGCCAGGAGTTTGAGACCAGCCTAAACAACAGAGCAAAACCTGTTCTCTACAAAAAGTATAAAACTTTGCCAAGCATGGTAGCACACACCTATAGTCCCAGCTACTCTGAAGACTGAGGCAGAGAATCTACCTGAGCCCAGGCGTTTGAGGTTGTAGTGAGCTGTGATGATACCCCTGCACCCTAGCCTGGGCAATTCATATGACACTATCTTAAAACAATTTTTTTTTTTAAATATTGCTTTGAGGTTAGCCACTTCAGTGGCATTCATGGTTACTTCAAATCATGTGACTTTATTTATTGCTCTGATCTTCTAGTTAGTGGATCTGGCTCTTCTTGTAAAGCAGGACATGGTGACCAAGGCAGGGGACCCCTTCAGCCATGCCATTTCAGCAACCTTCATTCAGTATCACAACTCTGCTGAGGTAAGTACCAAAAAAAAAAAGTCTGTCTCAAACACATCTGTGGATTTTATCACATCTGACATTTACATTAATAGTTCATTGAAAAGAAATATACAGAAATGTATAGCCTTTAGTGAAAGAGCATTCAACATTAAAACAAATATTTATTGAGCACTTATAATCTACAAGGCCCTGAGAATACATTAATACAGTGATTTTTTTTTCCCATCTTTTTCTTCTCTCACTTAGATTTTCTAGCCCTTCAATGAAAGTGATAGTAACAGAGAACTTCTTATTTTCATAGGAGATGAACAATTAGTTTAGGTAATTGAATAATGTTGGAAAAGTTATTTATTACAGTGTACCTCACTAGATTGAAAGGTATTGCCTATAATTCCTAGCATTTATTAATAACTTTCTATTTAAATTATTGCTTTGTCTGTAAACATCATTTAAAGAAGGTTGGTTCCATTTATCCTCAGTTTTTAGATTGGCCCTACCATGTGAAAATAATCTCCTTTTCATATCCAGCTTATGTTGCTGCAATTCCCACCTATAAGCCCCTATATAGTCTTGCAATGTATAGACTTTATATAATAACTGTTCGCCACTTTTAGTATACAAAATATTCTCTATAAAGAGCACATGTCTAAAAACCAGACATATATTAAAATTTGTTGAATGTATTTGCCAGTATTTAACCTCTTTATTAACAAAAATAGCAATTTCATAAAATTCTGTAACCAAATAACCATATAATTCCAAACCTAATAACCATAGAAAAGACACAAGCAGGTTAAGTTAACATCTACATGCCTAAATTGTGAAGTAAGTTTTGGATCAAGGTAGGTGAAATATATGCCCTGAAAATAGTCAAGCCCTGTTTTATTTCTATGCCTTAATTATAAATATCTACTCCCTGTTAATATCTATAGGTGAGGATCATGTCTCAAATAGTCTTCAAGAAGTACTTGTAATCTTTTTTATGTCACAGACCTCTTTGAGAATCCAAAAAATTTATAAATCTTTTCTCTATAAACACATTCACAATTGGATATAATTCCCGGTTGTTCAGAGACCCTCTAAAGCCATTCTGTGGATCTTCAGAATCTATGAACCCTATGGACCCTAGGTTTAAGTATCTCTACTCCAGAATACTTAAAAATGTATTAAGATAAATAATCTATATAGCATCTTATTACCAGCAAAATGTCAATTTGACATCTTCTTATGCCCCTTGGAGAATTCAATGCACTTGGTATCTAAATAGGGATTAAAATGTTGATGCCCATCAAAAAAATCTATTTTTTCATTTAAAAGGTCATACATCATTATCAGTCAACATACTTTAAAAGTTTCCAAAGCTTACTTGATTAAACTCGATTTGTTTTCTTTATATCACAAACCCAAATTATGATGTCAACACTCTTCAAAATGTTTTTGATGCATGTTCACTTTATGAATATTTGTATAAGTATGCTTTGCATTAACATTAGAAAAATTTGTTGTAACATTTCTAATTGGGGAAATTTATTGCAAACAAAGCAAACTTAGTTTTCTTTTAACATTCAAGTGATTGCTTGAAAGGCTAGTAAGACTCTTTATTTGCTCCTCTTTCTTGGTTCTCCAGGGTGGCCAAGCCATCCTGGGTAGCTGCTCAGCAACTACAGATGCTGTTCCAAGCTACCCAGCAGTGGAGAAAAATGTCCAGTGTGTGGATTTCCTGGGCTCTTAGGGAGATGGCATCATGAGTGTCAGAGAGCAACCTGACAAAATGTGTTACTGTAAGCTTGACAAAATGTGTTAGTATAAACCTTACCTTGTTCCTGGATGGCAAATACCCCTCCTTCCCTGTGGCTGGTAGCCAAAATGAGCATTCAGAGAGACTGGAAGTCTTCCTTCCTGCCCTTTAACACCTAACAAAATCAGCAACCAACATCAAGGGCATTTATATCAAGTACTATACCAAATTGAATCCAGAAGGGGATTCTAGAGATTGCTATGATCCGTATTTAAAAGGAAGACAGAATATTTTATGAAACAGACAAGTGAATAAATGAGTCAACAAATAACTTAAGAAGAAAATATTAATTTCCAAATAAGTGACCCAGACAAAAAGTGTAGACATAAAAAAAAAAAAAAAACCCAAGACCTCTTTAATTGTAGTCAAAGACTTCATAAAGTTGAGTGCCTAAGTGTTGAAGTAGATAAGACTTTGAGAAGGTAGAAGAGGGGTGAATACTCTAGGACCCAGAGGAAGCGTAAGTATAATTATATAAGGGGAAAAGCCCAGCTATGTTTAAATATTCAAGCAAAAGCCTCATTCAGGTGTAATGGTAGTAAGTTAGAAAATTAAGGCTCAGAGGAGGTGGAGCAAAGTGGCAGACTATATCTGGCAGAAATATCTTCTTAGCAGCCACTTGCTATGAAACAGGACAGAGAGGATTCCAGCCACAGTTGGCTGGGGTGTCCTGACCAGCAACATTACTCCAGGGCAACAGTGAATCAGTAGGCAACGTTAGGAGGCAACAGGAAGGTCAGGGGCAGTAGAACACCAGCATACAAGACAAGTGCCTGGTTGCCGGCAGAAACCAGCCACCCCCTGCTAGAGACAGGGAAGTCCCGTCCTGCCATTTTTTATTGGACTTGGGTGCTCACTGGAGTTGCTTTGGGAAGGCTTAAGTGAACAAGTGATCTCAAACAGCACCTGGTAACCAGCTGTCATTGAATCAAGGCCAGGTAGGGCTTTCATCGATTTAATCTCCTAGCAGAGTGCCGCCATTGTGGAAGGACCATCTGGGAGGAATAGCCTGCAGGGTCCTTGTGCATGGGTGGCTCTGGCACACCTGCTGAACTTGGGCAGCCACTGTTGGGGTGAGGTGGGAGCCTCCACTCCCTCAGAAAGCCACTTAGTGGTGAAGGGGCACTGTTTGAAAGGTTAAGGCCTGCCTCCTAAGAAATCCATTAAGACTTTACCTCCTTTATGTTTACATGGATGGAGCTGGAAAATGTTCTTCTTAGCAAAGTATCGCAAGAATGGAAGAAAAAGTATCCAATGTACACAGCCCTATTATGAGACTAATTTATAGCTTTCATATGAAAGCTATAACCTAATTATAGCCTAAGAATATGGGGAGGGGAGAGTGGGAGGGCCGGAGAGGGGGGTGGATGGGTGGAGGGAGGGTGATTGGAAGGATCACCTCTATGGTTTATCTTACAAGGGTACAAGTGAATCTTTCTAAAAGCAGAGTATGACTGTCTTGACTCAATAATTAAGAAAATGACAGAAAGGCTATGTTAACCAGTTTGATGAAAATATTTCAAATTGTATATGAAAACACCACACTGTACCCCATGATTGCATTAATGTACACATGTATTATTTAATAATAAAAAAAAAAAGAAAGAAAGAAAGAAATCCAACAAGAGAAAGGACCATACCCTGATTGAGGGCAAATCAGGAAGATGGGGCTAGGTCTCCTTGGCAACTACATAGTGGCTTCTGGCCACCATCCTATACAGCAGAATCAGCATGCATGTTTTGGGTCTCCTAACCCCAGAGCACTACCTGGTGTCCAGGTAATATATTGCATTATATATGGTTTTTCTCTTTTCTCCTATCTTCTTGAAGTACCAGTCACTGTCCAGCTGTCCAAACATATATTTTTTTCAATTTTGTTCCTTAGTTTTGTTTTATTTTTTCATTTTTACATTTTTACTTTCTTCAATAGCAAGTGCTCCATTTTAGCTATCATTTTTCTGCACCTTTTATTCTTTCTATTCTATTTCTCTTCTTTTTTCACTCTTTTCATAGAGGTTTTTCTACTTTTCTCATCTTTCCCCAATAAATTTCTCAGATGCTAAGATAACCCCCTTTTTTACTTCTTGCATAATTTTATTTTTAATATTATTATTATTTTATTTTTTACAGATCCGTTTTATTCTGTTTCATTCTGCATTCTATTTATGGGACAGAAATTCAGTCTGTGGCCTGGGCTAGGGTGCCACAACATTGGCCTGGCTCAAGTAGGCCTTGAGCCCCTAGTCTGAGGTGTCCTTCTAGTTTTTGCCTTTGGAAGGAAGGTATAGGTAGGTACCCACTGCAATATTTTTTGGCCTTTGAAAGGAAGGTATAGGTAGGTACCCACTGCTGATATTTTTTTCTATATTTGGCAGAGGTGGGGTCTTGCTTTTGCTCAGGTTGGTAAGGAGCTCCTGACCTCAAAGGATCCACCCAGCCCAACCTCCCAGAGTCAGGGAATTGTGAGTGTGGGTCAAAACCCCTGCCAAACATCACTATTATTCCTATTTCTCTCTTTCTGCCCTTCTACTTGTCTGTTTTCAATTTTTTTCATTTCATCACCCCTTTTCTTTCCTTCTCTTTTTCTTTCTTTTCTCACTTCTTGCTGTTTTCTCTTTATTTCTGGCCCTATGTCAAAAGGGTACTTCAAAACCTACCACAGAGACAGGTAATTTAGAGAGAAGCACAAAGTGAGAAGAAAAAGTAGGGGAAGAAAGTGAACAGGAAGAAAACACACATGAGGAGTAACCAACAGAACAATTCAGGCAATATGAAAAGCCAGAACATATCAACTCCCCCCAGAGATTACAAGGCAGCTACCTCAGTGGATTCCACCTAAAAAGAAATTACAGATATGACAGAAAGGGAATTTAAAATTTGGATGGCAAAAACAATTAAGGGAATTGAAGGGAAAGTGGAAAATAACCAAAATGAAATCCAAAAACTGACCCAAATAATGAATAAAAACATGATGAAATTGGAAAGGATATCTTGGAGCTTAAGGAATTGAAGGCATCAGCAGGGAACTGAAAGATGCACTAGGAAGTATCAATAACAGATTAGATCATGGAGAAGAAAGATTCTTAGCACTAGAGGATAAGGCTTAAAGAGGCAGAAAAGAAGAGCGAAAATGCAGAGGAATCACATAGAGTATTGGGACTTCACAAATTATTTAAACATATGAATTATAAGAATCCCTGAAAGAAAGGTACAACTGATTCTTTCTAAAAGCAAAGTATAAATGTCTTAACTCAATAACTAAGAAAATGACATGAAGGCTACGTTAACCAGTTTGATGAGAGTATTTCAAAATGTATATGAAAATACCACACTGTACCCCGTGATTGCATCAATGTACACAACTACATTAAAAATCTTAAAAAAAAAAAAAATCCCTGAAAGAGAAGAATGACTCAAAGAAATAAAGGCCCTACTGGAGGGTATCATAAATGTAAATTTCCTAAGCATCACCAGAGATTTCAACACTTCCTTTTAGAGGCATGTCAAACCCTGGTTTATCTCAATGCCAACAGAGTATCTACAAGACACTTCATCATAAATCTGTCCAAAGTCAAGAAGAAAGAGAAAATTGTGCAAGCAGCCAGGATTAAGCACCAATAGACAAACAGGACCAGATCCATCAGGATGACAGTTTGACTTTTCAGCTGAAACTTTTCAAATCAGAAGAGGGTGGTCATCTATCTTTAAAACAATTTTCAGCTCAGGATCCTGTATCCTGCTAAACTAGGCTTCTAATTTGACAAAGAAATCAAATTGTATATTGTTATGCAAACATTGAGGAAATTCACCACAAGCAAGGCCAGCTATCCATGCAATACTCAGATTGTTCACACTGACTGACCATCACAATAGACCACCAGCAAAGTAGACACCCAGAAACTAAAGGACAAAATCTACCTTCCATAATAGCACAAATGATAAAACTAAGCAATGAACTTTCACAAAATATACTTATGAATCCTCTCAAAAAATCTAAGTGGTTTGAATATCCTACTGAAGAGGCACAGATTGGATGACTGGATAATAAAGCATAAGTTATCTATACACCATCTCCAGGAAATACACCTAACCTCAAAGGACAAAACAAGACTTAGGGTTGCAAAGTGTTGCAAAACAATATTTCAGCCCAGTGGAAACCAAAAGAAAAGAGGGGTTACAATTATATTTTCACTGACAAGTGGATTTGAAGCAACTAAAGTAAAGAAAGACAAAGATGGTCACTTCTTGTGGTCAGTGGAACAATATAAGAGAACATCTCAATACTAAATATTTATGTACCAAATTTCATCATCCCAGATAGATGAAACTGAACTTAATTGCTCTGAAAAATACAGTATCCTATAACACCATAATAGCTAGGGACTTTAACACTCCTCTGACAGAGCTGGACAGATCCTCTAAACCAGGGGTTCTCAACCTATGGGTCATGACCTCTTTGGGAGTTGAACGACCCTTTCACAAGGGTTGCCTAAATACATTCTGCACATCAGATATTTATAACACAATTCATAACAGTAGCAAAATTACAGTTATGAAGTAGCAATGAAAATAATTTTATGGTTGGGGGTCACCACAGCATGAGAAACTGTATTAAAGGGTCGTGGCATTAGGAAGGTTGAGAACCAGTGCTCAAAAATAAACAGAGAACAAAAATAAACAAATGGGACTTAATAAAACTAAAAAGCTTCTTCATAGCAAAGGACACAACAATTTAAAGCAAATAGAGTCTTGGGAATGGGAAAAGATACTTGCATGTTATGAATCTGACAAAGGGTTGATAACTAGAATCTGCAGAGAACTCAGATTAGTCAAAAAAAAAAAAAAAATAATAACAAACAATCCCATCTGGTAGCATCCTACTTTCTGGTTCACAGTCATCTTTTCCCTCAAAAATCACAAGGCAGAAGGGTTGAGGGGTCTTTTTTTGACTTTTTTTTTTTTTTTTTTTTTGCAGTTTTTGACCGGGGCCAGGTTTGAACCCACCACCTCTAGTATATGGGGCTGGTGCCCTACTCCTTTGAGCCACAGGCACCACATGACCTTTTTTACTAGGGCACTAACACCATTCATGAGGGCTTTACCCTCATGACTTAATCACCTCACCAAAGACACCACATCCTAATACCATCACCGTGGGGCTTAGGATTTCAATATGTGAATTTGGAGGGTCACAAAAATTCACCATAGTAGCTTCCTAGTTCAGTGTTCCCAAATGCTACTTGATTGCTATGGCAGATGTTCTGAGAGATTTTGACCAAAATACTCGATACCAAAACCAAATTTATCAGGGGATATAAAGGAAAAGTATTATTTCTATTGGCCAAAGAGAAAAGAAATGAAAAATAAATACAATTTGCAAGGAGGAAGGAGTGAATTTAAGAGATGACATAGAGGAACACAAAGAAAGGACTTCTTATTCCACTTCATATACAGGATACTGACCCCTCTTAATATCTCCTTTTCTATATTTTGACTTGAATTTTCACTAGAAGACTCATTCTGCAAACCCAGTTAAATATTTGCATGCATTTTCACAAACGTATAAAATTCCCTCACTCTACTTCACAAATTTCTATCATACTAGCAAGTGAATGAGCCTATATTAGTGATATTCATATAATGGGTCAGAATTGACTCACAGAAAAGTCTTTACCCTCATCTGGGGACCTGATAATTGCCTTTATTCTAATATATTCAAACTGAAACAACAAATTTGGAGTGAGAATTTTGAAATCTCTCAAAGAAACCCCGCACATTTTTATATCAGTGCCTAAGCGAGGGTTAAATTAACTTAAAATTAACCCATGTTATTATGAGCAAAAAAGATATATTATTTAGAGTTTTGTTAGAATGAAATTGAGAAATATACCCTAAAGTTTTATATGATTTATTTCTTGTTAAAATAATAAAAAGTAATCAAAATCTATATTATTTTATATTTTAAGTCTTATTTCAGGTTTAGGATAATTAGCAGACACTTTTTTGTGGACATTTTTTAATTATTTTACTAGTTCGTAATAAGAAAAGCATACAAATGGTTTTAAAAGTGTATTTTAAAAGTAGAGAAGGATATACAATGAATAATTCTCCCTCTGACCCCAGTCCTCCAGCCACCCATTTACCCTCCCAGAGATAAGCACTGTTAACTACTTTTGGTTTTTCTTGTAGTGATATTCTGTGCTTATATGAGTATATAATGTTCAGCCATTTCTTTTTTTCAATAAGTGGTAAGATAATGCCCCCCATTTAGATTCTTCATATTTTTTTCACATAATACATCTCAGAGACAATCCATAGGGTACTTCATTCTTTTCAGTGTTTGCTGTAATTTCTATTTCTATGAATAGATATATCATAATTTATTAACCAGTCCCTCATTAATGAACATTTAGTTCATCAATCCAATTAGTACCATAGTAAATACCTTTGTATATATATATATTAATTTGTACCTATATAATATATTCTACAGGATAAATTCCTACAGGTGAAACTGCTGAGTCAAAGAGGTTGTACTTTTTCATATTGATAAGATTTTCTCAAATTGCTATCAATAAAGGTTGCTATCCCCAGAGTTATATTCCTCACAAAGAATTATGAGTTAAAATTGTAGTAATTATCATAATATTGTAATAATTATCAGAAAAATAAATACTATTATTTCTTTGGCTACAAATGACTTCTGGACCACAGTAATAATAATAATATTCAAGTTGAATATTTCTTTCTCTGGATTCTTTAAGGGTGATACCCTGACATCTGATACTTTTTAGCTTACTATTTCAAGAACATGGAGGTTCAGTTTTTAATGCTTTATTTAAATAACCTGATAATTTTAATAGCTAACATGGATTGAGAAGTATTCTAAGTGGTTTATATACTTCAAGTCATCTATCACAAATGTGTCACTAATTTTCACAACAATTCTCTAAATAAATTATAATTGTTATATCAATTGACTGATGAGGAACTAGGCCTGATGTGTTATGTAAATTTGACAGAGCTGGTAACTAATAGGACTGGGATCTGGATTCAAGGAAGTTAGAGAGCCAGGATTTGCAATTCAACCATAAGGCTATAATACCTATACTGAATATTTATTTTTGAGACTGAGTCTCACTCAGTGGCCCTGGGGTTGAGTGCCATAGTGTTATTACTCACAGGAATCTCAAATTCTTGGGTTCAAGAGATATCTTGCCTCAGCCTCACAAGTAGCTGGGACTACAGGCGCCCACGGAGGCCCAGCTGTTTTTAGAGACTCAATCTCTCTCTTGCCCAGGCTGGTCTCAAACTCATGAGCTGAAGTGATCTGCCCACCTCTGCCTTCCAGAGTGGTGGGTTTATACACATGAGCCACTGCACCCCACCTCTTTACTGCACATTTTAATTGTTTTTTAAAAAATCGTGCTATATATGAGGTGGGACAGTTAAGTTCTTGAACTCATCCTAGAAAAAGTGCTATACACGTCATTACTGAATATCACTATGGTCACCTTTAAGCATTCCCCTTGAGAAGCTGTGCACCAATGCACCTAGTCCACCCTTCAAAAAATTTTGGAATTCATTTAGAATAGCCATCAGAGCTTTCATCATACCAAGTCTGACAATTAAGTTTGTGAACTCATCCTAGGAAAAGTGCTACATACCTTATTGCTGAATACAACTATGGTCACTTTCAAAGTACTCCCCTTGGCAAGCTGTTCCCTGATGCCAGTGCCTAGTCCACCCTTCAAAGCACTTAATTGTCATGCCTGCACATATTCATATTTTCATTGCAAATAATCTTTCTCTTGTGTCTTTTTGTGCTTTCAAACCTGACTTTTACAGAAGAGGCAGATTAAAGTGTAAAACTTTTTTAGAAAATTAGGGACCAAGATGAAATGGTCTTTTACAACAGTCCCCACTATGATAAATACATAGCAATTTTACATTTTTTATTTTAAGTTGATGACCTATAAGTTATTTCAGAAATATTCACAAGAAGCTCTCAAGATACATTTATAATAATAAATGTTAAAATGTTTTTTAAAAAATAACTTCCTGTGGTTCTTTCAACAAGCTCCCATGACACTTTTTATATGCATACAAGTGGCTGTATGCTCCTGTAGCTTGACATACAGGTAAGGTGAAATATTGTGGGCATAAAAATTGCATTTGGTAGGTCTGTTAGTAAAGGGTCATGTAAAAGTCATCTGTGATTTGTTAATGGAACTTTTTTTAGATGTAGTACATGGCAGCAGTGATGTGCATCCTAAGGGGAAAAACAGTCCATTTTATAAAGGTTTATTTTCATATTTTATACACTGTAGTTCTGTTGTGTGTTTTTCATTTAGTAACAATTTATGTGTTTTTTCTGTCACAGAGTACTGTGGCCTGTGGTGTTGAGGCTCACAGCGATGCCATCCAGCCCTGCCACATCAGAGAGGCCATTCGACGGTATGGCCACAAGATTGGCCCGCTTTCCCCATTCACAGTACGTAATAACAGAGTTATAAAAAGTTATATTTATAATCTGAAAGAATTTTGATTTTCAAGTGGTCAAATGAAGAAGCAATGGAATTGTTGAAAGCAATTTGTGGTGATTGTAATTTTGTTGTATAAAAGTGGCATAGTTCTCTTGGGAAATAAAAGTCATTTTTGTCTCTTTTTGGAAGGACACTTTTTTTATACAAAGTATTATTTTTTCAATTACAAATTAAACTTTCTTGTTGGGGCTTATGTTTTCTATTTGTCAAAGCTTAGGTTTATAAAACTCTTTTGTCAAATTATATGTATCCAAATATTGCTAGAAGCGCTTTGTATTTTAAAACTGGCTAGATTGGCATTACCGCTTCTATGTGATGTCCTTCTCCTAAATGTGCTTTGAGTTGGAAGAAGAAGAAATGATTTCCTTACTAGCTTTGAACTGGGCTGAAATTCAGATGGTTTTTCACATCTTCTCTAAGTTTGTAATTAGGGTTTTGTTTGTTTTTAATGGAGAATTAAAGACTTTATATTTCAGTGGCCTAAAGAAACCGTGTGTGTGTGTGTGTGTGTGTGTGTGTGTGTGTTAATTAACTATTCATCTTGTGGCCCTTTAAAAATAAATCTTTATTTATGTTACTGGAAGTTTCCCAGGTCCTCTGTTTATAAGGAATTGGTTTGATATTCAGAAAGTAAGACTTGATTTATGTAACTGAGGAACAGTAAAATTTTCCTTTTTAATGTTCATTTTTATTTTAAAATATTAATGCAGAATATTATGTATAACATTATACATAAATATAAATGAGTAAATAATAATAATTATAGCAGAGTATATGTTTTTCCCTAAGAGTGGATTTTACTGTATTATCTGTTCATAGAGGTAGTGATTTCTTCTAAGTTATATCATCATCTTTTTTCCTTATGTTTAAAGAGAATGCCTTCTTTCCAATCTTTATTCTTGTTGTTAATTGTATAGATTCTCAGTGTGACAGCAAAATCATGCTTTATAAATGTCTTCAAATGCTTTTTGTAATAATGACAATTTTCAGTTTTATTTAATATTTAAAATTTGTCCTGGATACTATAAGAACATGATTTTAATAATGCTGATTAAAGCAATATGTCCTTTGATTGAATTTTTTTATATAACATTCATAATGTCTTATACTTGCAAAGAAATAATGAAATTAAATATCTTTCACATGAGAGGTAAAGTTTTTTGTTTTTTTTTTTTGGAGACAGAGCCTCAAGCTATCCCCCCTGGGAAGAATGCCATGGCATCACAGCTCATAGCAACCTCCAACTCCTGGACTCAAGCGAGTCTCCTGTCTCAGCCTCCCAAGTAGCTGGGACTACAGGCACCCGCCACAACCCCCGGCCATTTTTTGGTTGCAGCCATCACTGTTGTTTGGC